>VUQI01049530.1:29640-43009 GCA_015106735.1 Paratilapia polleni | reverse complement strand
GGCTTGGCTTGGCTTGGCTTGGCTTAGTTAAGCTGCAATAGGCCTAGGGTGCTGGGGGCTTCCCATGATGCACTGAGCATTTCCTCTTCCTCACTTCCTTTCACTCTCCATGTGTTTATACACCACTTGCATTTAATCATTACCTATTATTAACTCTTTCTCTCTCCCAGAGTGTGGCTTTTGTCCTGTCTCCCTCTGCTCTCTTCTGTTTCCCCTCACCCCCAACCGGTCGCGGCAGATGGCTGCCCCTCCCTGAGCCTGGTTCTGCCGGAGGTTTCTTCCTGTTAAAAGGGAGTTTTTCCTTCCCACTGTTACCAAGTGCTTGCTCATAGGGGGTCATCTGACTATTGGGGTTTTCTGTCTAATTTATAGGGTCTTTACCCTAAAATATAAAGCGCCTTGAGGCGACTGTTGTTGTGCTTTGGCGCTATATAAATAAAACTGAATTGAATTGAATTGAATCAATGTTGCACAGTGTGTTTTGCAATGAACATATAAAATTGCTAAAATCTCACAGCACTTTAAGATGCTAGTGATAGACAGATGGTTCATTCAATCACCTGCTAGATATATTTAGAAAATGTCTGCACTTTACCAAAAAAGTTTCAAAGGGCAACTATTCAGATGGCTATGTGAGTTAGGGTTAGGGGTTCTTCAACCAAGAAAATAGCAAGTACACCCTATACCTCAGAAGCTAGAACTGCTGTTGTTAGAAGACATATTTTCTTGTTTGTTTGTTTGTTTGTTTGTTTGTTTTGGGCTCCTATCCATGCAAAGTTCCTTCATGTGCAAGATGTTTGATAACTTTCTTAAATAGACTGGCCATTTCAATTACTTCATTATATTTTCAGTGGTTTATAAATGCAGGATTTTTTATTCTTGACTTGGTAGTTCGATAACAGCTCTATTTATTAAGTCAGTTCCTTGGTGGATTTGCTAGTTTGTCTCAGCGCATTGCATTGAAAGGTCCACTTGTGGTTCAGCTTCAACTTTTAAACAGATGGCCTCACATTGTTTCCAAGTACTCTTTAATATGATACAGACTTTATTCATTCAGTGACTGCTAGCTGTCCAGCCCGTGAGAGAAAGAAGAAAGTCGAAACCATAACATTTCCATTCCTGAACTTTTAAATATTGACAAATATTTTAATAAATGTATTTCTTAATTTTAACTGTAAATACAAGTGCTCCTCATGTGGCTGCATCATATCATACTTATTATTGTTAAATAACATTAATGTTACTCCAGTCATTTTTTAAGACACAGTAATGTTTTTAAACTTGAGAACATCTGTTGCCTGTTCATCTGCTTAACTGTTTGCACCTGCTGCTCCTCACAGCAAGAGTGTGACTCATTACACCTCCCATGACAGCAATCATTAGATAACCTAAACTATGACAAAGATGTCACAGTCATGATCTGACTATTGCAAGCTGTGTTGTAGTTAAGATTGTTTTTCATGCACCAGAAACAGCTTCATGCAGTTAATGAGAAGGGATATATATCTGTGAGAACCTGACACGTGACAGTTGATCTGGAAAGAGTTTTCTCTGTAACAGTTAGCTCCTCATGTACTGGTTTCTGAACTTTAACACATGGTGGATGTTTTTCTAATTAAAGCCCGGTGGGGATAATTTGATCTGCATGCTTTGTTGAATCTGGCTAATTGTCTTTGGAAATTAGCCACAATGTCAGAGTAGATTTGAGCAGGTTTTCAGCTTGGTGATCATCACAGCCTATGTGTTCATTGTGCATGATCACAAAAAGTTAGCCTCTGGGGGGAATAGGCAATGCTGCAGGATATAACAGGACGTTTTGGTGTGACTACTCTTGAGGCTAAAAACAACAACAGCAACAAAACAATCATATTAGGGTTTATGTTCAAGTTGATTTATGGTTTTACAGTACAGTCATATGTCACTATTCTAACAAGAACTTTAGTCCAACAAACTGGTTGTTATCTCTGACCTTATACCGCAAATGTTTGAGTTAAGTGCTATCTTATTTTCAGTCCATCATCAATATACAGGTTTCAGAAGGTAGTACATCTGTTATGTTTTCCTCTTAATATTATCTTTCAAATGTACATGAAACTGACAAACACATGCATTTCATAATTTTAATGTTTTTTAATGTAGTTTATTACACTTGCAGAGCACCTTGCAGAGCAGCTCTGGTGTCACTTGTACTGTGTGTGAATGTTTGTTATAGAGAGAGAGAGAGAAAGAGGGAGAGAATGGCGAATGAGAAACACACTGTAAAACCATGTGTAGGACCACTAAGGTTAAATGTAGATCATTTACCATCAAATCAGTGAAGTCAACAGTCTGAAACTGTGAAAAGCTTTTCCATGCTGTGGCTGCTATCACATTTTAAGTGGTTGGTTTAATAAAATGTGACAAAACAAGACTTTGTGTCTTTAAATCTTGATTTATGTTTTCCTTTACAGAGCATTTTCATGTCCCTGTTTCCTTAAAAGTACTGGCAGCTAGACTGGCTGGTAAACCTCTATTTTAGTGTACCTAATATACAACAAGCCTTTCTTGCTGTAAGAAAATATAATAATAATAATAATAATAATAATAGTAGTAATAATTTGTATTTCTTGGCACCTTTCAAAACACTCAAGGTCACCTTACAACACAAAAAAACAAGATCAATATTAAAACTAGATTAAAATCCAGGAATAATATATGAATGTAAGCATTATAAAACATCGTGCTTATAGTTGCTGATGTGAACAGGTGGGTTTTGAGCGGTGCTTTAAATTGTGTCATAGAGTCTAGTTGATGGAGGTGAAGTGGTAGTGAGTACCAAAGATGAGGTGCAGTGCAGCTGAAGGCTCTGTCACCCATGATGTTAAATCTGAAATAAGGAGCAGTCAGGTGAGCAGCTGAGGCTGAGTGTAGAGCACGGGAAGGGGTGTGGGGATGAAGGAGGTCTGAGATATATGAGAGTGCCAAGTCATTGAAAGCTTTGAAAGTGAGGAGCAGAATCTTGTATTAGATGTGTTGGGGAATGGGGAGCCAGTGAAGCTGGATAAGAATTGGTGCAGGTGATGATTCTTGCTGCAGAGTTCTGTACCATTTGGAACCCAATTAAGGAGTGTTTCTGGGGACACTAGAGAAAATGCCATTACAATAATACAAATGAGAGGTGACCAGGGCATAAACCAGAACTTGTGTGCTGTGTTGAGAAAGAAAAGGGCATGAAAAGAAATGTTACATAGTTGAAAGTTGGCTGAACATGAGACATTATTGATGTGGCCATGGATCTGACAACCATCTATCGAGAAAACAAATGGGTGTATTTTAGAAAGTGAATTGTTTGAGCCAATAAGAATAACTTCACTTTTATTGTTGTTTAGTTTGAGCTGATTGTTTGTCATGCAAGTGTTGATGACCTGTAGGCAGGTGGTGAGGGTAGAAGGGGGAATGGAGGTGTTGGGTTTTGTAAAAATATAAAGTTGCATGTCGTCAGCATAAAAATGAAATTGTATACCAAAATGATGGAAAATATTTCAGAAAGGAAGGAGATAAATTATAAATAGCAGGGGTCCCAGCACTGATCCCTGAGGGACACCATGTGTGATCGAGGCTGATGGAGAGTTCACAGTTCTGGCTTGAATGAACTGTTTCCTGTCAGAAAGGTAGGATGTAAACCTATGTAAAGCTGTGTCCTTGATTCCGTTGCTGACCAGTTATTCTAACAGAAGAAATGGTGTCAAAAGCGACACTGAGATCAAGGAGGATGAAGATGGTGAGAAGGCCAGCATCTGATGCGAGCAGCAGGTCATTAGTGATTTTAAGAAGAGCTGTTTCAGTACTGTGTCTAGAATGGAAACCAGATTGAAATGGCTCATAGAGGTTATTGTTAACTAAGTTGAGATGCTACTGTGCGTTCCACACTTTTAGAGATAAATGGAAGGTTGGAAATGGGCCTATAGTTATTGAAATTGTTGGAGTCTGGACCAGGTTTTTTAAGAATAAGGGTGATAGAGGCCACTTTGAGGAATACAGGGTCAGTAGCAGTGGAGAGGAAGGAATTAATTATGGCAGTTATGATTGGAGACAGTGTAGGAGGCAGTCTTTGACCAAGGTGGTTGGAAAGGTGAGCATGTGGATAGGAGCAAAGTACTGTGCTGTGAAGAATATAAGCTTTAAAGGATAATACTGTTAAATGTTTGCTTTCTACTGGAAAACCAAAAAAAAAAAAAAAAAAACCCAGGAAAACAGTTACTATAAAATATCACTAAATGTCCTCACGCTGACTTCCAGGTTCATGTCTTTATTAAAGTGTTACAAAATATTAACTTTGTCACAGTTGCACTTCTCCTTGTGCTGCATGGTTGCCGGTTATTGGCTGGTTACCGCTCCCAGATGAATCATAGTTGAATATGAATGATTGCTACAGGAATTGCTAGCTAAACCTTTACACTGTTCTTGGCCACACTAAGTGGAAACAAAATCACACATCAGCATCAACAGTCCAGAGCAAACACTTCGAGCTAATGTACTTTAAATAATAAGTAAGTTTAAGCAGATGTAGTAAGGTAAAAGTAATAATCAGGCTAAAAATGAATGGGCAGTTCCAACCCTTAACGAATACTGAAAAAGAACAGTAATTTAAAAAATTCATGCATAACAACAATAATTATATTTTAGCATTAAAAGTATAATTTAAAGAGCTTGCACATACTGGTGGATTAACCATTAGGACAACATAAAAAATTATTTTGGTAATTACCAATGCTGTTAATTTAGGGCAGCTGTGGCATAAACCTTACACTGGGTGGTGGTCTAATAAATTTGTTAAGTATTGTATAAAGTAGAATAATCACTCTTTTGACAACATGAACAAAAACTGTAAAAATTGTAGTGTCTTCATAAAAGTAAAATTTATGGCACAGCTGTTGTATTGGTTTGCATTAAATTTCACAGGTGTACCCAGTAAAGTTCCTGGTCAGTTTGCTTCATGATGTTCTGTCTCTTTATTGAGGTTTTCCCACACAGGTCAGCCCAAACTTTAAAAAAAGCATCTCTTGCCTGGTGCTCAAAACATCCTTGAAAACCTGAAACTATAAGCCATAATTATAATTTCATGAAATTGCTAAGTAGCAAGTACACATCTTGCCAGGGCATTTTGGGCCATGTTTAACCAGCTAAATGTCATCATTGCAGTTTCTCACTACTGGCAGTAGTATTAAACCCAGCTCGTTCATAATTTAGCTGGTGACGGCTGAATTTGCGTGAAAAGAAGCAGACGGGATGTTCCACACCCCCCTCCCCCTCTTGTAGGAGGACAGCCCCAGCACCAGTCTCACTTGCATCAACCTGTATCTTAAAAGGTTTTTCAAAATTAGGAGCTGCAAGAAAAGGAGTAGAAGAAATCAAGTTCTTCACACAAGTGAAAGCAACCTGACTGTTGGGAGTCCAAATGAAAGGGGTGTTTTTTCGCAACAGGTTGGTCAAAGGAGCCACCACAGTAGGGAAGTTACAACAAAAACTACGGTAATACCCCACTAACCCTAAAAACCGCATCAGTTCCTTCTTAGATATTGGCACAGGACACTTTTCAGTGGCCTGCACCTTAGCGTGCACGGGACAGACTTCATCTTGGCAAACCAACCTGCCAAGATAGGTCAGTGTTGCTTTAGCAAACTCGCAGTTGGCTAAGGTGATTGTTAAACTCACCTTTGCCAACCGGTGAAATACCGCAGACAGACCCTGAACATGGACTCTCCACGTGTCACGATAAACCACAACATCATCTAAATAGGATGCACAGCCTGTCAATCCAGCCAGAACCTTGTTCATAAGGTGCTGAAATGCTGAAATGTTGCAGGAGTCCAAAAGGCATGACTGAATAGGAAAACAACCCTCACGGTGTAATAAAAGTTGAGATTTCCTGAGCCCTGGGCATTAGTGGCACCTGCCAATATCCTTTTATAAGGTCTAGGTTAGTGACCAATTTTGCACTTCCTACATGATCAATGCAGTCTTCCATGTGTGGCATTGGATAACAGTCAGGTTTGATAACTTTCCTGTAATCAGTGCAGAATCTATCAGAACCATCAGTCTTATCTGCCAACAGAAATGGAGAGGCCCAGCTAGAGCATGCTGGTTCAGCACGCCCATGTTCCAACATATACTCAACATCCTTTTCCATTCATTTATGCTTTTCCAAAGGCATCCTATAGAAACACTGGTAAATGTGTTGAGCATCTCCCACATCTGTGTCATGCTCAATTAAGGTGGTGCTTGATGGTGTGTCAGAGGAAAGAGATGAGCATGACTCAAACTGTTTCATCAGGTCTGCCCGCTGAACATCAGACAAATAACCCAACTGGTCATTTAAATGATTTAAATACTCAGAATTTTTTTAATTTGCCTGTTAGAACAGGTTCAGATTGAATTTCAAAGTCACCAGCAGACAAAACTCCCACTGTGGTGACTGTTCCTAATGACTCCAGTCTAGGATTTTCTGACTGCCACTCACCGCTTAATTCACAGAGAGAAGAGGCAATGTGATAGGGCTTTAATAAGTTTACATGACACCACTGAACTTTTTTCCTCCTCTCTGGAGTATGTATCAAGTAGTCCCAGTCTGATACGGATGAGCGGAAGAAGTAAAAAGGTCTTTAATCAAAAAACAGTTCAGCTCTGTCACAATATTTTCCTTACGTAATAATTAAATTTATCATGTGTTATTACTTCAGCTAACATTAATCTAAACTTCACATAGAGTTTTTCCTTTCAAAAATCAAACTTTTCTTCAAATAGTCAGGTCACAAGGTGCTAGCTGACCAGCCCTCTGCTCTGTGTTGAAAACATCACTGCACCATTTGTATCTCACAGCACTCTGAATATTATCTCAGGGTAAGACCTCTCTTCCTCTCTTCCTAAAAACACAGGCTACATGTATTGCTACTTTTGAGCAGATGTGCTTTAAACAGGAGTGTTCATGTCCCCTTTTGACATGTTGCATCAATGATTAGAGTAGAAGATATTTCAAAATGACATTGTGTGTATTATAATTTAACAGATTAGAATATTTTAAAAAATGTGTTGCTACAAAACTTGCATTTCCTTTCTCTCTCTGTATCCCGTTCTCACAGGAAAAAATACATGCAGGTTAACATGGCAATAAACCAAATGGAAAACAAGAACTCACTGGCTTGTTTGTCAGTTTGATTAACGTTGGTAACTGCCTTCTCATTCCAGATTTACAAAAATACACATGTCCTTGCCATGGCAATATAACATACTGAGAGTCTACTTGTAAAGAGTGATAAAGTCTTCATTTGAAGGTTGAAGGGGTTGCAGTGGTGTAAGTTTGTAAGCCAGGAAACTGGTTTGTGTCCCATTTGCGAGCTTTGTGTTTTGCTCTTTGTTTTGCTTTGTTTTCACTTGCTGGTTAAATTTAGGAAAAAAAAATGCTATTTGGTAAGATTTAGGTACCGAAAACTTTTTGATTGGGTTTAGTCACCAAAATCAGGTTTAGGAAAGATTTCCAGCACAGTGGAGAAGTGTTTAGTACTGTTGCCTTAAAGCAAGAAAGTTCCTGATTCGAACCTTGGGTGGGGCTTTCTGTGTGGAGTTTGCACGTTATCCATCCACCCGTGTGGATTTTCTCAAGGTACTTTGGCTTCCTCCCACAGTCTGAAGGTGCATATTAAGTTAACTGGTGAGTCTAAATTGGCCATGGATGTGAGATAGATGAAGTGTAGCCTACAGAAAAAGTGCTCTATGAAAGTATGGTTAAACTGTAACTGGTAGTCTAAAGCATTTTGAGTAGTTAGTACGGGCAGAAAAGCATTATATAAATGCAAGTACATTACCCATGCACACTGAAACATTTTGCTAATCCAGTGCATTTAAAAGCATCCCCAAGGCATCCTATACAAGTGTTAATGTATGCTGAGTTGTGAGTGACAGACTCGCTTGACTACTTCCATAGCCTTGTGAATCAAGGCAAAAAGCACAACGTTTTCTTGGGCATCAGACCTTGTGCCTATCTGTGAGCAGGCAAAATAACAGCATTTGACTCCTTCCCTGAATGAGAATAAGTTGCATTATCTCATCTTCATGATCGCAATTGGTGTCACTCCTTTTCTCATCAGACCCTTTGTCTGGTGTTACAAGACTCAAACAATATCAAACAGCGCATCTTGATGTAGAACAGTCCAGTACTGCATCCACCTGCAATGTCATATTTTTGGCCACAACTGGGGTACAAGTTGACATAGGCTGCAGCCCTGACTTTTTTTTTTTTCTTTCAAGACATCACCCAGTGGACCATTACCTAGAGAATACAAACTATTTTTCCCTGCCCAGTCCCAATTACAAGGTCAGTCTGATTGCACCATTCTGAGAATTCACAGCGGGCAATATGTGTCATACTTCCGACCGCCTGCAGGCAGTAGCCAGGCACCGTGACTCGTCTAAACTAAACAGTTCACTATTCAATGTGGACATGATTCCCTTGACATTGTCCAGAGCTCATGTGTGAAAATGTGTGCTACTTTAATTGAGGTGGGGCCAATAATCAAGCACCACATTAAATACTTTTGCCATACCAACTTCCTCATCCTTAAATAGTTTTCTCTGTTTTCTACTAAAGGTCACAAGAGGCAACAGCAAACACATTCCACACTCAAAAACTTGATGTCATCTTTAGTGAATGTCTGCTAACAGCTTTTGAATGAAAGCATCCATAAAACGGCAGATCCTAAGAGGAATTTAGTGATCTGCTCTCTGTCAGTATTTCAGCATCTTCCGCCTGTCCCTTCAGAACTCAGAACTGCTTTCCAGCTGTCTGTGATAATCCTTCTTCCTCTATCCAGCTTCTTTCCAAGCCAAATGCCTTAATGCACACTTTGGGAAGGAATGGGAGAATGCTGTAAAAAATACTTTGACCCAGTAAAGTCAGTCTGAGCCAGGTAATGACAGGGGAAATCCCCCTTAGTTGTGATTTTGAAAATCTGACAACCAGAAATAAATAATATACACATTTCTTTTTCTAGGATACTAACCTGATGAAGGTCAGGAGTTCTTGTTTGACTCCAAGTCTTTTCTGCGCATGTGAATTTTATTTGCATTATTTATGGAAAGCTTACTTGTTGTGACTCGATGGTACAGATGTTGGACAAATATGCTTGGAGCATTCCTGTCAATTTATAAACTGAAAAAAGAGGGAAATGCGTATTCACGGCTCTATAGATTTAACAAAAACAATGTGTATGCACTTATCTGCCTTTTGTGTGCACACAGTTTTAGTTGTGAGTCTGCATAGTTTTATGCATGTGGCCTCTCATCTAACTAGGTTGCACTGACTGTAATATTAATGTGGAACATGAACAGAGTATAGAAAGAAAGTGGGATTACTGTGCCTTTGAAGAATGATAAGTCTTCAAGTTATAATTAATTTCCCTTGAAACATATATATGAAGCATATGCAACTCTGCAACTGATTTGGCAATTGAAACGTTATTCCAGAGAGAGAGAGCGAAGGCAAGATAGAGAACTTGAAAGAGCAGCAAGAGCACAACAAAGAAAGCGATGAAGCAATGAAGATAGACGCTATCAGATGGGGAGATCATAGAATCCACAAGTTAAAAAAAAGAAAAAAAACATGCAAAAAAATGAAGATTGATGTACATCTGTTGCTGCATTAAATAGTGGCCTGTTGTTGGAATTCAGTAGCATCAGCCAGAATGGAGTATTAAGTAAGCTGGAGTATTAAGTAACAGTGTGTTGTTTTCTTTTTTTAATATATATATTCTAATATTGCTTGGTGTGTACAAATTGGTTAAGTCTATCTTTAAAATAAACTGACAAATGATGTGTTTATGAGCTAAACATTATCAAAAATTGTTGAATTTGGTTAGATTTTGGTTGACATATGCTGATTGCATCCTTTGAATGACCAAAACAGGAGAGCTGAAAAAAGGAGGACAGAGCAGAAAAGGAGGAGGGTGTGATAGATTAGAAAATAATGCAATTATCTCATGAAAATTTAAAGATTTCTGGGTTGGGCTATTCAACCTAAAAATTACTCTGCTAAAATCAAACCTAAATAAAAAGCTAATGCCAAGGCTACCACAAAAAGTGTTGGCCAAGTGCAGCCATGGTCAGTGTTGCTTCATTGGAGGTTGTTAAGGTAGGAGATGCTTTTTTCCTGTTTACTCCTTCAGGTCAGATTTTCCTTCAAGTGGAAATATGTGATCACCCAGGCTCACACTCCCATCACAAGGCCATAGTTATTACTAACATCTCAATATTCCTTATTAGTCATCTCCGAAGGGAATGTGAAAAGTCATCTGTTTATCATACTGTAGCAATTACTTACTGGAAATCACAGCATGAAGTCCCCTGGAAATATGTTTGGTTTTTGCTCAACAGGCGGTAATTTAAAACTGGAGTAGGACTCCTGCACTGAATTTATTTCCCTGAGTAACAAATCACAGATGATAATAAAACTGAAGCACTGATCAAACAAGATACTTAATGATGTGCTGGTGAACAGAAAATGCTTCTGGAGGAACTTGCTCCAGGCTAAATATCCTCTGCTTTGTTTGAAATAAGATTTCACTGAAATAAATGTATTTCTGAAACAGGAGCATCCAGTTAATCACAAATTTTATTGGAGAAAAAAAGAGCTTTACAGTAGTTTGAGCCAATTGCCCATACAGTTCACTAGAACACCTTTTTTCTTTTTTTTTTTTTTAAATTCATCTGATAGTAAAGTCCTCAACAAATGACCAGTTTTGTCCTGTTTGAGTAGTGTTTGCAAATAAATTTAGGGCGGAGCTGATTTAGAGAAACCTGAGCCCTTTTTTAGTCATTTAGAAAATAATTTTATAAATTTATGTTTAAGTAGAAAACATGTTTCTATAGTCCACAAAGACAAGAACCCTTAAAGAAATGAGAAATCAAATCTAGAGTTTACTGACTTTTTATTAATTTACTTGAACTTGTGAAATCATATGCCCTCATTCCAGAAAACAGGTATGATTTCACTGAATGATGTAGTCTGAATTAATAGAACAGAAACAGTGTTTTATAAAACATGATAGAAACATTTAATCCTCACAAAGTTCAATAAAAAATACTACCATTTTTAAGCATTTTTCAGTATACTGTTACAGTCATGTATTTGTCTGTAAAAAATAAAGCAGTATTGATGGAGAATGTAAATTCTTTTTTGATGCATGCTAACAGCTCAAAGTAAAATAAAAACTTGCTTTATAACTTTTATTTGAGAGTTTCATAGTAGCGCTATAAGCACCACACCCTGTAAGAGTTTAGGAAAGTTCCCTGTGGTGCAGTCCTCTGTGATAAAGTGCTTTCATGCAGTGAATTTTAGGGAAAATTATAAATCGAGGGCGAGGAGTGATTAACCTCTCACGGTGTTCGCTGCAAGTGGTTTGCTAGAGCATAAAAATTTGTTCTCTTAGTTTGGAATTGGGTTGGACTGCCACTGACTATTCAGCAGCGAGGGTTAGCCATTCGGCAGTAACAGACAGTTCTGAAGAGTCGACACTGGCAGAAAGCACAATAATCACAGCACACAGAGCCTGGAGATTTACAGCTCTCCCCCAGGGAAATACAGTTAGCGGGAGGAGGAGGGCGCTTCTTCACACCATATTTGTTCTGAGAGAAAAGAACAGAGAGAGAAGTAACATATGAGATCATACTGTCAAAGCAGTTTGCTGGAAGATACAGTAAAGAATTATAAATACTATATTAAAAAGATATATGAGTACAGCATCATGCAGTATTAACAATATTGTATTACTGAATGCTTTGACTGAAAATTTATTTAGTGTGCTCATAAAGCATGAGGACATGAGGCAAGTGAAAAGAACTGTATTCAGACTGCCAGCAGAAAACCACATAGGGCACATTTCTGCTCCATGAGTGCACAGAACAATAGGTGTGAGGGGAAAGGCATCTTTGCCAGTGAGTATTTCTTCTGCTTTTCCATAAGTTCATACATTAAGTCTACTTCAGCAGGCTAGACAGTTTTAATTTACATTATTTCACTTTAGAAACTAACACATTCAATACAATGTTATAAAATAATAGAATAGAATAAATCTGTGATATAATAATACAATAATATATCAATAACAGGATTTCATATATTTTTAATAAACCTTCCTTCACTGTTCTGTGGCCTTGTATTATGTACACACACATAGTTTTTAAGTGTGCAGGTTTTGAGACTAAACCACCTAGAAGATGTTGTATTGTGACATAAAATTATTATAGCTAACTAAAACAGACTAAACACTTAACCTAAGGTTGAAAGAACTATTTCAGTTAACTTACATGGAAATAAAAGTTAGACTTTAGAAAAAACCCCAAAATAAAACAATAATGAGTACATAAAAAAACTAACTAGCACAAAATAAACAAACATTAGGTAATTAGTTTTATTTTTTTTGTCGACATGGCCAAATTTGACTGACTGAAAATATGAGAGTGGGATGTCTACATGATTTGAAGTCACTTATATTGCGTTACCTGTTCTCTCTTGCCCCTGACCCACCCCTCTCCCATTAATAATAATAATAATAAATTTTCTCTCCCAACCTTTTTCTGTTTCTTTGTTTTCTTGCTCTTCTTTACAGATTTTGGTAACTCTGGAAGAGAAAGTTAGAAAATATAGATACTTGTAGAAAGGCAAATGTGTCATCAGCATACAGGGCTTAACAAATTTATTAAACCATCTGTCATAAAAACGAGAAAGACCATTTCAGTGAGTTCTCAATGCTTTACCATTTTATACAGGAGTGAGCAATTTCAAACTGAATTCATGTTTTTACACCCAAAACTTCTCTGAGAAGTCAGAAATTAATCAAACATAACATTCAACCACTAAAACTCATTTTCTGTTCAGGAATCCAAGTAAATAACTGTAATTTGGTATCTTAGTCAAAAATGAAGTGCTGTACTATTTTTTCTGCTTTTTTGTAAAACAGTAATTTAATAAAATATGTTATTTAATAAAATAAAAAATGATTTTGGTAATTATCAGTACTGTTAATTTAGGGCAGCTGTGGCATAAACCTTACATTGGGTGGTGGCCTAATAAATGTGTTAAGCACTATACATGATGTTAAATGGTACTGAACGTATGTTAATACTTTGGCCGGAAGTGTAAACACTACAACTTACAATATACTTTCAAACTTACCTACAATAACCACAGGGGGTGAATATATTTCTAGGTTGTGAGACAAAGCATTAGATGCAGCAACCCTGTTGGTAGAGAGTCTCTCATCTGGGATCATATGGGCATAGCCAAGGAAGTACTCTGTCGCGGCCAGAAGAAAGCACCCTAGCAGCAGGGAGATGTGCA
>VUQI01049530.1:14640-29620 GCA_015106735.1 Paratilapia polleni | reverse complement strand
AAATTTTAAGTGGAAAAAAAAAAAAAAAAATGGATGTCTGTTAATGTTTTTTTTTTGTTTTTTTGTTTTGTTTTTTTTTTTGTAGTAAGAAAGAATCAAAATTTTGACACCAGAAATAGTAAATTCACTTTTCCAAAATCCTTAGTACACACGTTTAACTGTAATTCGTAAACTAAAAGAAAATCAATAGAAAAACAGTAAATTGCCCTGAGTTTTGTTTTTTGTTTTTTTTTCTTTTTTCCAAATGTTTGGACGAGAAAGCTTATTTGAAGTTCAAATATAATTTGTTTCACTGAGTTTTATCTACAGTGTCACTTGAATGGTTACGGCACATAAGCTGCACATATGTTTTTTTTTTTCCTTTTAGCAGATGTTTTCATGCCAGAGCTGTCAAGTTTTGCCCCACATCTATCCCAGCAGGTTGTGAAAGTCAATTTGAGACTTGACAGAGCCTGACAAAATAACAATGTAATTGTAACCTTGACTGTCAGGTGGATGGCAGCACAGGGAGCTGTCTGCTAAGCTTCATCTCCACTAATCTTAGTCACATAATTGGACCTCTTAATTGTATTTGTGAAGCTGGTACCTTTTGAAGCATTTTAATCTTTCTTTAGCTTTTTATCCAACAAATACTGCTTTGTGGCTAATTACTAACACCTGATCCAAGTAGTCTGTGCTCTAGTTTTGGTGAGTGGTTTTAGTATTTTATTTGTATGTCACTTAACACTTACTTGCACTCCACCCTCTTGTTCAAATATGGTCACTTTTGACTCCTTTTGACCATAATAATAAAGACAAATTCTTTATATAAAGAAGAGTAATCTTCTACAACCAGTGGTGTGCAAGACTTGGTGTCTTATTTCACAAACTTCTTTTATGACTTTTCAACTAAGTGGAGTCAGGACATTCTACAGAGGACCATTCATCCATTTTTAAATTCAGGATCATGGGGGGATCTGGGATCTGGAGGTTATTCCAGCTATCATAGTGTGAGGGGCGTGTACCATCCCCCTCCTTGCACTTTTTGGACAGGTTGCCAGTCTAACACTAGACAGACAACCGCACACTCTCAGCAGTTAACCTCACAAGCTTATCTTTGGACTGTGGGAGGTAACTCCTGCTTGGCTGGGACAGTTTATACTCGGTTATTATATTTCAGTGTTAAATTTCAGTGTGTTATATGTTAGCAACAGATACACATTTGACATTCAAAATTAAAGTTGTTTGGTCTGTACAAAAAAGATATACTGCATTTCTCACAATGATCAAATACTAATTAATATGAATAACACTGTAGAATAAAATCTGCACAGAAGGCTACAGTCTTGTGGGGAGTGTAGTTTGAGCTGTTTCGTAGGGTTGCCACTTTGAGGCCAATAAGAGTTCAGCCAGGCTCTGTGTTTTTTCTTTCACTTATTCTGTTCCAGGCTACTGAAACACCAGACAATCTGTACATTTTTTTTATTTTACTTGTTTTCCTCTAACTTATGAAGCAAGATGTTGTTATCCAGACTTTGATATCACAGAAAGTTTGTGCTTTTCTATAAGTGTCTGTATAATTTTGCATGTATTTATTTTAAGTTAATTTTATTTTTTATTCCTAAAAGCATTGTTGAAATGACTTGCATGCATATATTTGTTGAAAACAGGAAATCAGTTGTGGAAGTTAAGACTAGTTTAAAAAGTGCTTTAAAATTTCTGAAGAGTTGACACTGGTGGAAAGCACAATAATCACAGCACACAGTGCCTGGAGATTTACAGCTTCCCCACAGGGAAATACTGTTAGCGGGAGGAGGAGGGCCCTTCTTCACACCGTATTTGTTCTGAGAGAAAAGGACAGAGAGAGAAGTAACAACATATGAGATCATACTGTCAAAGCAGTTTGCTGGAAGATACAGTAAAGTATTATAAATAATATATTTTTAAAAACGAAAAATATGAGTACAGCATCATGCAGTATTAACAATATTGTATTACTGAATGCTTTGACTGGAAATGATGGCATTTTTTTAGTGTGCTCATTAAGCATGAGGACATGAGGACATATTCAGACTGCCAGCAGAAAACCACAAAGGGCACATTTCTGTCCTGTGAGTGCACAGAACAATAGGTGTGAGGGGAAAGGCATCTTTGCCAGTGAGTATTTTTTCTGCTTTTCCATAAACAAGAGGCTGTCATTGAATTTCTGGAGGCAGGCACTGTGACTATCTCTGTTCTTTCAAATGGTCTCTTTAAAACATCACTTTAAATACTAAGAGCCTTTGACTAAACACTTAACCTAAGGCTGAAAGAACTATTTCAGTTAACTTACATGGAAATAAAAGTTAGACTTTAGAAAAAAACCCAAAATAAAACAATAATGAGTACATAAAAAAACTAACTAGCACAAAATAAACAAACATTAGGTAATTAGTTTTATTTATTTTTTTTTGTCGACATGGCCAAATTTGACTGACTGAAAATATGAGTGGGATGTCTACATGATTTGAAGTCACTTATATTGCGTTACCTGTTCTCTCCCTGACCCACCCCTCTCCCTTTAATAATGATAATAACAACAATGACAACAACAACAACAACAATAATAATAATAATAATGATAATAATAATACTAGATATTTTCACTCCCAACCCTTTTCTGTTTCTTTGTTTTTTTGCTCTTCTTTGCAGATTTTTGTAACTCTGGAAGAGAAAGTTAGAAAATATAGATACTTGTAGAAAAGCAAATGTGTCATCAGCATACAGGGCTTAACAAATTTATTAAACCACCTGTCATAAAAACGAGAAAGACCATCCAGCATCACAAAGTGTTTTAATGTGGATTCTTTCCTTTTCAGTGAGTTCTCAACATTTTACCATTTTGAACAGGAGTGAGGAATTTCAAACTGAATTCACCTTTTTATACCCAAATTTGAACACTGGACATCTCTGAGTAGTCAGAAATTAATCAAGTATAACATTTGACCACTAAAACTCCTTTCTCTGTTCAGGTATCCAAGTAAATAACTGTAATATGGCATCTTAATCAAAAAGTAATAATGTGCTTTACTTTTTTTTCAGCTTTTTTGTAAAATGGCAAATTTGAAAGTTCATGGAAAAAATAATAATTATATTTTAGCATTAAAAATATAATTTTGATTAAAGAGCTTGTGCATACTGGTGGATTAACCATTACAGAAAAAAAATGATTTTGGCACTTAACAATACTGTTAATTTAGGGCAGCTGCCAACCTACCACTGGGTGGTAGTCTAATAAATTTGTTAAGCACTGTACATGTCATCAAATGGGAGCTAAAATGAAACTGGACTGAATTTTGTATTCTAGCTCCTTTGTACATTTTTGGTAGATTATTTGTGTACCCTGCATCTTTTCTGGCATCCAGCCTAGGGTTACACACTTAAAAATAACCTTTAGTGCCATATGACATATAATCACATGCAGTTCAATAATAATTCCTAAAACATTACATTTCAGAGCATTAAATACCCTGTTATATTAGACACAGTGCCCTCTGCAGCTTCCAGGCACCTTTTACAAATCTCATCAAAATGAAAAATAAGTCAGTATATCGGCTTCAGAAAACCAAAGCAAATCATGACTCCAAGATTTGATCTAAAAAAAAAGAAAAAAGAAAGAAAACAAAAACTTTAAGTCACTATAGGGCAAAGAAATACAAGGGAAACATATCCTCAACATATCCAAAATCACAAATAAAACACAAACATTGCTCTCGAGTAGTTAAAAGTGCACCCAGAAATATCTTCTCTTTATTTCTGTAAATGAAATTCATACCAGGAATGGAAATCACATTCATCACAGACTCAAGCACTCTTCCAGGTGTGTACCAATACTTACAGTGCCTTGAAAAAGTATTCATACACCTTGAACTTTTCCACATTTTGTCATGTTACAACCACAAAGTTAAATGTATTTTATTGGGATTTTATGTGATAGATAGGTGTTCAAAATAGTTAAAAATTTTGAACACCATGTAAAAAAATAAAAATCTGAAAAGTGTGGCATGCATTAGTATTCAGCCCCCTTGAATACTTTGTCGAACCACCTTTCGCTGCAATTACAGCTGCAAGTCTTTTGTGGTATGTCTCTACCAGCTTTGCACATCTGGAGACTGCAATTTTTGCCCATTCTTCTTCACAAAATAGCTCCAGTTCAGTCAGATTGGATGGAGAGCATCTGTGATCAGCAACCTTCAAGTCTTGCCACAGATTCTCAACAGGATTTAGGTCTGGACTTTGACTGGGCCATTCTAACACATGAATATACTTTGATCTAAACCATTGCATTGTAGCTCTGGCTGTATGTTTAGGGTCGTTGTCCTGCTGGAAGGTGAACCTCCGCCCCAGTCTCAAGTCCTTTGCAGCCTCAAACAGGTTTTCTTCCAGGATTGCCGTGTATTTAGCTCCATCCATCTTCCCATCAACTCTGACCAGCTTCCCTGTCCCTGCTGAAGAAAAGCATCCCCACAGCATGATGCTGCCACCACCATGTTTCATGGTGGGGATGGTGTGTTCAGGTTGATGGGCAGTGTTAGGTTTCCGCAACACATAGCATTTTGCACGTAGGCCAAAAAGTTAAATTGTGTTCTCATCTGACCAGAGCACCTTCTTCCACATGTTTGCTGTGTCCCCTACATGGCTTTTGGCAAACTGCAAATGGGACTTCTTATGGCTTTCATTCAGCAATGGCTTTCTTCTTGCCACTCTTCCATAAAAGCTAAATTTGTGGAGTACATGACTAATAGTTGTCCTGTGGACAGATTCTCCCACCTGAACTGTGGATCTCTGCAGCTTGAACTTCTCCACAACTACATCCCTGACCTGTCTGGTGTGTTCCTTGGCTCAATCCTCATTTGCTACTCTGTCTCCAAAAAAGTTAGGATGCTGTTTGCAAAGAAAAAAAAAGAAAAAGAAATGCAATGACCCAAAAATCTTTCAATCCCTATATTAAATTTAAAATAAGATAACCAATCAAGTGTTGAAAATATTATTATTATTATTATTATTATCATTATTGTTGTTGTTGTTATTATTATTTAGCATAGCATAATTACAAATTTCATATCACAGGAGAGTTTTCTACTTTACCTCAACCCATCTTAAAATCGTACCCTGAGAAGGCTCTTTTTCTTTTCACGGTAAAGGTTTAACTTACATTTGTGAATGCAGTGACAAAATGTGTTCACTGACAATGGTTTTCACTACAGAATGGTATCTGTTTTTAATGCTGTGCTTCGTGAGTGCCTCCAGATTCTTGCAATTTTATGTTGAGAAATGTTATTCTTAGATTATTGAACTATTTGTCCACACACTCTTTCACAGAGTGGCAAACTGCACCCCAACTTTACCTCTGAAAAAGTCAGCCTCTCTGGGACGCTCTTTTAATAGCCATGCTTAATACTGATCCACCAGATGTTCTTTGTAATGCACAACTTTTCCAGTTTTTGTTTGCAACTGTCCCAGTTTTTTAAAAACATGTTGCTAGCATCAAATTCAAGAACATGCTTTTAAAACATTTTAGCATTTGATATTTTATGCTTTGTAGTATTTTCAATTAAATTTGGGCTTTAAATGATTTACATATCATTGCATTCTTTTTGACTTATTTAAATTTTACTGTGTCCCAACATTTTGGAAACATTGTTGTACATGAATGGCAAATTAGGTAGGAGAAAGCACTTCCCTTTGCTTTAATCCAGATAATCCATGTTTTTACCTGCAAACATGAAAATGGGGCTTTCAACTAGACTTCAATATCATTAAATTTACCATCAATACAAGAATATATTAATTTATACTCTAAAAGGTCTTAATTGATACAGTCAAAGGCAGTTACATTTCTATCAATTATCAGGCAGAGAACCGCTAATAACTTCTGGGTCATCATTTTCTTTAAAAAAAAAAAAAGTTTTTTAAATAATGTTATTTTCACCCTAATCCCTTTTTTTACATTCTCTGCCCAAACAGCAGCTGCAAAATGATTTAATCTCTTAAAAGAGTCAGGGTTGAAAATGATCCCTGCCAACTCAAATTCCTCAGTCTTCGTTTTGTAACTAGCCAATATATGTGGACTAGACACATAGCTTAATCAGCTAAAACAATAAAATATACACAAAAAGGTTTCATTTAATGGCTGATGTTTGAAGGAGATCTGCGGTAGTGATAATTCATGATAGGGATATGCTCATGCCAGCTGAACCTGGCATGAATTCAAAGCTGATCACAGTGACTGTACTCTGTGACACAGTGTATTAGCTCCTTCTAATGCCCACAGGTTTGATACTTAGAAAATAGATTTTGAGTGGAGTACCACTTTAAGCACTAAGCATTTCCTTTGAAAGCAGAGCAAACATAAAAGGAATGCCAAACACATACACTAAGTCAAAAGGCACCTAAAACCATCTTACTATGTCTCCTTCCCTGCATCTGGTTAGACTTTAACATGTCAACCGAGGATCAGGGATGCTGTTTCTCATGAGGTTTTGGAAACCACACTATAGTGCATTGAGTCATTTCAAAGCAGAATGATTTAGAGAGGTGAAACGATGACAGAAAACTCAGAGGGAACGTTAAAAAGAAACAAAAATATGTACAGATGTGGAGGCAAGTGTAAAGTCTCGTTTCTCTCCAAATATGAGGTACACACAGTATTTTGTTCCTAGAAATGTTAAATCATCCAAGGTGATTTGTAGGCTATGGTAAGGGAGATAGGTAACATACTGTACAACTGTAAGCCCATATTTCAGTATAAAGTAGGTCCTAATAATTTGTTGAGACATTTGTTTCTATATCTTTTGGCTGTCAGATCAACAAATTAATGTTTACTTCGACGCTATGTCTATTTATATGGCTAGTGAATTTCTTTCTAGGCTCAAGTCCTCGTCTAATGTTCTTTCTCAGTCCCTATTGAGATGTTGTATTTCCCTTTTTTCCTCTTAGAAACGTTAGAAGATAGAAGAGCAGGAATCAGAGTTACACTTCTGATCTTGTATGCCTGGACATGGGGTGAAAGTTACACCAGATAAAATAAAGTAATAATGCTACACCATGACGAAAAGCTTGGAAAAGAGTTTTTAAACTTTGAACTCTTCTGCTCAAATTGCATATAATGTACCACGTGGCCAGGTAAATCAGTTAACTGTGGGCTATGAGGAATACTTGATGAAAGACTTCCAGAGAAGCCTCCTGAAATAAATAATTCAGTGTAGTAAAAAGGGGAAAAAAGAGACATTTTTATAGCCAAATTAAGCCTGCAAGGAGCCACCAATTACCTAAAATTGCCCTCACGAGGGCTTTGTGAAAGTAGTAGTTCACCTAAACACACTCTAACCATCTCCTATGACAAGCTCCACAAAGAAAAAAAAGACAGCCATGATATAGCCAGAGGTCATAATATATTGGTTATGTGGTGCTGAATGGAGAGCTCCTATAAAATCAACTTTTCATGCCACAATATTCTGTGTTGCCTTGTGTATCCACTTATTTTCATACAGTAGTACCAAAGTACAACTACTACTGATGAATAGTGATATTAACAGCAAAGGAAAATACAGTCCTTCTAATGTGTGGACTGAATGCCAAATCTTCATTACTTTACTTTTTTTTTTAAACTTTTCTTCTTCTTCTACTCTTGTAGTTTATAAGATTTTAGTGGCTCCATAATACCACATATTTTTCCCACATATCTAATTAAAGTACTGAATTTTATTTTTAATTCAACGGGATGAACAAAAAAATTGCATTAACCATTGAAAAATTACCAAATTTTTTAAAATGAAAACTACATCTATTAATGTAATTTTGTAAAGGTAATACTTTTAAACTTAAAAATGATTTGTAATCTACTTTTAAATATCATAATTGGCTTGCCAGCAAGGTTACCCAATGCTAATGGGCCAATTTAAACCATAACATACAGACAAAAACCAGGCAATAACATTGTGTGGTATTAGATGTTTTTGTTTAAATACTGTATGCTTAATAAGATCATTATGATCATCTGTATTTTAATACATTTGAGTGAGTTTTCTTTCAGTTATGAAATGGTTTCATGTTTGACTTTGCACACTTCTCTCTCTCTCTTCTAATTTTACTAACATGTGACACATCCCCGCTTCAGTCACATAAGTGTTAAAAGAAAGAAAGCATCACATTAGACACTCAAGGAATCCACAGTTTGCTGCCCACCTATAAACACTTTGCTTACTCAGACAAATTCACGGTCCATGACTGGTGTTTTCTCTCTCCCTTTGCCTCTTAAACACACGTGCATACACTTTATAATTGATGCCTTGTGTGAGGGACAAAGAAAATATCATCATCAAAGTATTCTGTTTCTAGAAACCTTAAATCATGTCAGATGATTTGTAGCTTAAGGTAGAGTAACATATAACTGAAATTTCAACATTTGACTGATTATATTTCAGTAAAGTAGTCCTAACTACATGTCAGGTCACTTTTTACTTGCACATCAGCCAAGTTTACTACTATGCTTTAAATGTTTGTGTATTTTTGCAGCTAAACAAAAGTTTTGTTTTGTTTTTTTCTCTTTTCCCCCTAAGCTAAGTTTTCCTTCTTAGATGTTTTTTTTGTTTGTTTGTTTTGTTTTGTTTTGTTTTGTTTTGTTTTATTTTATTTTATTTTATTTTATTTTGTTTTGTTTTGTTTTGTTTTGTTTTTCAGCTCCGATCTTGACCACATTGATACATGCTACAATAAACATAAAAAAAGAAGCACCGATGCCACTTCATGATGAAACGCTTTAAAAAAAAATTCACAATTACACACATCAACGCCTTCCCCGGCATCTAAAATTCCCAGTTTTTGTAAAAAGTTGTACACGTATTTAAAATTCCCTAGAGACTGCACAGTGACAGGTTGATTCAGCCATATTGCTCTGAATGCATTACCGACATAACCAGTTAAATTCTGCTCACATAGTATATATGCTGAATAATATGGAAAGACAAACCAGCTGACTATGAGCTACAGAGACTTGATCAAGGACCTACAGAAAGGCTTCCAGAAAATAAGTACTTTGTGACATTTTAGCTTACTGTGAGATACACATGTGTAGGATTGGCAAAGTCTAGATATGATTTTTTATAAGTGTCATTGATGGAGAAATTACAACAAAACATTATAGTTGCACATCATAATCCTCTTGACCTTGCTGTTGTGTCACATACTGAGTGCATTATGTAATTTACGTACCACTATGCTGACCCATGAACACAGGGTTATGCACCTTGACAAGAAACACATTTTTTCTGCTGCCACATCCACTCTACAGGATTAGATGTGTGTATGTAAATGCATGTTAAGAATGAAAGGCTTAACTGCACATAAAACACAAACAAAGAGAGGCACACAAGAAACTGCTTATCATTCAGTCATTCAGCCTTCGTTTTCTCTGAAATACACCACAGTAGAGCCCTCATTTACAGTATAGCCAAGTAAAAAGAAATTTAAAAATGCAAATAGGAAACTAAGTAAAAATTGTGACAAAAATAATAGAAAAGCAAATTGGCAAAATGATCAGGAATAATTAAAGCTAATAATCTAAAACAAGAATTACTGGAAGTGAATTAAAGGACAAAAATCAGGCAAATTTTAGATTGTTCAGGGTTGCAGGTGCACAGTACATAAAACTGGATTTAATCCAATAATTTGATGTTGTTTGATAACAAGTTTAAATGTTGTAACTATAACAACCCCAAACTAGATTAACTCTGTGGGTCCAGTTCCTCTATCCTTTCTCCTCTGATGATAATATTTTCTGTTGTTCAGCTGCACTAAACGGGTGCATACATTAGGTACACATTTAATATACGATACAAACAAAGTAGGTGAACACAGATGGTATTATTTTCAGCTACTGTGTCTTTAAATAACTGGCTCTCACTGATGAAATTACTGGTATAATAATTTTAATACATTTGGAAATAAAATAAATCGAAATATAAACACGCTGAACCTAAATTGTAATAAGATGAATGTATTAGTGATTAATATTCTCTATAAGATCCATACGTGACTGCACTTTGGCGAGTCAAAAAAGTGAAAATCAACTTTATTTAACCGGACAATCTGATCACAAACAGTTCTTACATGAAAGAGATTGAGATGTTCTTTTGTTTTTTTTGGCCACACCAAGACAAAACATCTGACTTTCACCTCATAGAAATCAATCCAAGGATCTGTCTCTGTGAGTTTTCTGTTCAAACACCCACACAATCATGCACTCATATTTTTTGAAGATGCATGGTTAGGAAATTGTGGTGAAGCGGAGGGAAGAATAACAGCACAGCGCTGCAGTGGCCTGGTTCTCATTTTGAAATAATTTTCAGTAATTTCCATCACCATGGAAGTCAGCAATAAACTCACGGGGGTTCCCTTTTAAATTGATCTGCTCTGTTGCAGATGCTGCTGGCTCCATTTTTTGCACAGGGCCCTGCATCAGTTCCCTTGTGTCTGTGTGTTTTTGAACCATAAACAGCAGGGAAATATAAACAGGTTTGGTTTTCTATTCAAAGTGAAAAAACAAAACCAAAAGAAAAAAGAAAAAAAGAGCAGCAACAACAGCTGTGAGTAGAAAACAATTTTTGTTGTCTTTTTCATTAGAACAATTATCAATGTAAAAATTAACCTGAAATCAGAAATGGTAAGAGGTAGCACAGAACAATAATACACCTTCTGGAAAATATGACAACGTTTATACACTAGAATTACTGATTTAATTTTTATTTATTTTAAAGAGAAAGAAAAGCAAAAAATCTGCCCATTATTTTCTCGTATCCATTGCAACATACAGAGACAAAAAAGTTTACTCGGTCTCTTATTTGGAAATTAAATACTGGTGTCAAAGTTCCCTAAAAAGATGTACTTTCAAAGGATCAGCGTGCTAATAAAAATCTAACTTTTAACCTCAGTAACAAAAAAGTGCAGTTAG
Source organism: Paratilapia polleni (assembly GCA_015106735.1). Lineage (NCBI taxonomy): Eukaryota > Metazoa > Chordata > Actinopteri > Cichliformes > Cichlidae > Paratilapia > Paratilapia polleni. The sequence continues at coordinate 18,651 of VUQI01049530.1, read as the reverse complement.
TCATATTTTAGGGACAACAAAGGTCAGTTGTCAGTGCCTTTAAAAACAACCCTTTGTGGCCAGGGGCTTTTTATTTTTCCTGGGGGAAGGGTGTTCGTGTTTTTCATACTTTTCAAAATCCTTGTTTGGTCCTGCCACACTTTCACAGTTTGAGTTTGATGTGCTCTCAACAGGATTTGCTCAGACTGTCCAGCCACCAGAATCCAAAAGGAAGATGATTTAAGTAGAACAAAATGGGTTTTTTCTGCCCTCGTCTAAGTTTCTTTGAACTGCGACTGTTTCACAGAGTAAAGACGTTTTTTCTTTTTCTTTCTTTTTTTTTTAATTTAAAATTTGTCTACATGTTTTTCAGGTTTCAAAAACCTGAACATTAATGGAAGAGGAATATTTCTCTTTGGATCATCTGTCATTAAGTATCAGGGAGACAAATGTCATTTTTAGTATTTTGATTGTATTTTATCTTTATTGTAGAGAGCACAACACTCAACTAATTTTAAACTGTTTAAACCGTGAGATAAATGTATATAAATATTGGAAATAGCATTCCTCTTTGTTGAACTAACCCATACCGAAAACACAGCTAAGTTCTTGGATATACATTGCATGTTTTCTGCTACTGTTAAAGTCTGCTAAGCACAAAAAAATTCTTGTCTAAAGTTAACAAAAATTTGTCACCCTTCCCAAGATTTCTGTTTTTTTTTTCCCCACACTATTGGAATTAAAAAAAAAACAAACAAAGAAAGTGAAACTATGTTTCTTCAGCACCACTATAAGTGGTTAATCATCCGTGTGTTTTTGTTACTGCTGACACAGACAAAGAAGAGGTCATGATTATAGTTTGAAATGTGAAGGGATAATGAGAACAAAGGTCCTTTTAAACTGAATATTTCAAACACTCACGCCATGTAGCCATGAAAAGAGGTAAGCATCTTGCGCCTTCATAGAGGGTGGAAAGGATCGTCTGTACACTGGATTCCAACAACAAACCAGTTTCTCACCAAAACAACCACAAAACAAATGCTCATAGAAACTTTTCACATCCTTCCTTCAGCATAGTCCACTTTTAGAACACTGTCGGTTCGTATGTTCAGCCTGTTTCAAATTGTCACGTTCACAAAAATATGTGCATCAAACCTAAAACGCTTTATAATTTTTACAAGCACAGTGAGCTCATTAAAGCCAGTGTCTGATACTGCTGGAAACATGCTGATGAAAATCTGACTACACAGAAAATGTGCAGTAAAAACAAACCAGTGAGCTGAAAGCGTCTTAAAAGGTTCTGCAGAGCTTCAGAATTGGTTAGAGTTCATTGTGTGTTCATAACTACAACTACTGTTATTGAATGCAGTGGAGCTTTAAGTTTTAATAACTCAATAATAAATATTATGACAGAAAAACAATAATGATATGCAGTATTAATGATGGGGTATATAACAAGGCTCCTGAGGTGCTTAGTGAGACTTCAAGCTTGCAGAGTTTCCGACTCATTCATTTAAGACACCTCTGGGGGAACAGTTAAACGCGGTTTCACATTTCAGCTAATTTTCTGACTGTAAATATGAAAGAGTTTATATTTTTTGGTACTAAAATCTGCTAGCCTTATATGTGAATCAAATGTTGACAAATACTAAAAGGTGGAGCATCAGAGACAGAGTTCAGCTTATTTGGATTTTCAAGGATGTGGTGCAGTTTTACACAAGCAGTGAAAAATGTGCTACTTTATCATTGTGCAGCATGATTAACACTGCAAGTACTCTTATATGCATTAGATAAAATAATTTAGACTGCATCTAAAATTACTGGTGACTTCAAAAACTAAATTTAGGCAACAAGCTCCAAATACTGCAAAACCATATCCTTTGTAAGAAGTGAATAAAAATCTATTTAAATCCGAGCTCTAACACAGTTTCATCGGTTTACTTATTGTTATGGTATGCCAATTTTAAATTGTATTCCCTGTGTCCCTGTATTAAGTATTTTTATGCGGATACTTTTACCACAAATATAATTTTTTTTAAACAACCATCTAAGAACTAGTATTTAAAGTACTTCCTATAAAAACTGTGTTTTAAGCTAATCAGTGAATGTTCTGATGTACATATCACTCCTTATAAACATAGAAAAGAATAAGAGCAAAATATATAATATAATATAATATAATATGTAATATATATAATTGAATAATATTCCCCAGCAGACCACAGAACAAAGTTCGGGTTCTACTACGTTCCAAGAAACTACTCATAAAGAGGCCAAGGGTCAAAGTTCAGCTGCTGAATAATATTCGTGTGGCTCAACCTTTTGTTTGTGTTCGGACCCAGCAATCTGGTAACTGAGAACATTTTATCTCTCTCATCAGTGTGAGTGAGGCAGCTTTAAAAGAGAAGATGAGGGGCTTCTGGCAGATTTGGGGTATGACTTCAGGAGGATAAATCAGCCAGACAGTAGTTTTAATGTCTGTGTCTCGTCTATCATCTAACATCTGGGGCTACTTTACACTGCGTGCCTTTTATCTGTTAGTTGTTCCACAGGTAGATGTAAATTATTCTAAATGGCAAAGTGTTTGGAAAAGTGAACAACATTTTCGGATTTTCCTTTATAATTTAAATACTTTGAGATTTTGCTGTTTCTGAGGATAAACATACTAAAGATATATCAGGCCTTCAAGGATTTTTATAATAATATTCCACTATTACTTTTTCCTTCATAAAATCCAGCATATTAAAGCAGCCAAGCCACTCTACAAACTGCTGATATTTCACGTCTCACATGTTTTCAAGTTTTCAGTCAAACTCCACAGGACAAAAGATTGAGTTGGACAGAATTTGTAAAAAAGAACAGCAGGAGGAGTTTCATTTTACCAAGTAAATATAGACTTTATTACATTCCCGCCACGGCACACAACCAGCAGCTACAAGACTGTGATAATGAGACCTAACCTGTCTCGTTTTCTGTTCTGTCACAGCATACTTGAAGACTTCCTTGTGGGAAAACAGAAAGTCACAATCCTGAGACATGTAACTGAAAAATTTAAATGTAACCTAAATTGATAGTATAACTATGGTAACGATTTCACTGCTGGTTTAACCTAAATTTCACTTTTCCGCAGCACTCCACTGAGAAACTGAAATTCAACATTTCCAACACATTTATCAGATAGCAGTGCTGGCCAATGTGTCATTAAGATGTCCAAGAAACCCAAGAACAGACACAGGCAGTCTTTGTTACCACTTCTCACTCTATTAGGTCAAATCTTTGTACTGATACAACACTTCAGAATAAGCGGCCCGATTAAAAAATGGCATCCAACTAAATCTTAAATCTGGTTGTTTTATCAAAAAATAAATAAAATATATCATGACTATTTAATGCATCTCTACTGCTGTGTGGTCTTTAAAACTAATCAGCAGGCAGAAAAGGGTTTGAGCCTGGCTTATTATTGAGACACTTGCCAGTACAACCATTACACAATAAATGTGCTTAATGCTACTGAAATACTGTTGCCCTTATTTTTTTTAATTATGAGAAAACCTCAAGAAAAGAGCAAAACTAAAAATGTGTTAGTTGGTCTTCTGACAGTCTTTAGTAAGCGTTATTAAAATATGAAGGAACCGTGCGCTTACTGGGGATTATATTTAGTGGCCGGTTGTAACACATTTGGTGCTTTCTGGTAGAAAATCAGTATGGGATTCAAAATAAACTTGATTTGTAAAACAGGAACATGCCACCCAGTGCAAAAGCGAATTAATTTGATAAGAACAACAATACAGAATATTAATAAAACTTTTTATTTTGTAATTGTGTTAGGATTTCTTCTCCTATTGACAGGTAATATCTCTCCAATGTACACTGGGAACCTTGTATCTCAGCTTTGTTTTTGCATGAGATCATGTGTTACTTTAAACAATTGCTTTGAGGGTAGACCCTTTGGAAGAAAGGATAGTTTACTAATCATAGCAATGCATCCTTGTTCTCAAAAAAAAAAAAAAAAAAAAAATTAAAAAAAGTTAT
>VUQI01049525.1:0-11562 GCA_015106735.1 Paratilapia polleni | reverse complement strand
GAGGCCATTTGAGTACAGTGAACTTATTGTCATGTTCAAGAAACCAGTTTGAGATAATTTGAGCTTTGTGACATGGTGAGTTATCCTGCTGGAAGCAGCCATCAGACAATGGTACACTGTGGTCATAAAGGGATGGACATGATTACCAACAATACTCAGGTAGGCTGTGGTGTTTAAATGGTGCCCAGTTGGTTCTAAAGGGCCCAAAATGTGCCAAGAAAATATCCACCACACCATTACACCACCAGCAGCAGCCTGAACCTTTGATACAAGGCAGGATGGATCCATGCTTTCATGTTATTTACGCCAAATTTTGACCCTACCACACAAATGTTGCAGCAGAAATTGAGACTCATCAGACTAGGCAACATTTTTACAATCTTCTGTTGTTCAGTTTTGGCGAGCCTGTGTGAACTGTAACCTCAGTTTCCTGTTCTTAGCTGATAGGAGTGTCACTTGCTGTGGACTTCTGCTGCTGTAGCCCATCTGCTTCAAGGTTTTATGTGTTGTGCATTCAGAGATTTGTTTCTGCATGCCTTGGTTGTAACGAGTTACTTGAGTTACTGTTGCCTTCCTATCAGCTCGAAGTAGTTTGGCCTTTCTCCTCTGACCTCTGGCATCAAGGCATTTTCACCCAGAGAACTGCTGCTCACTGGATATTTTCTCTTTTTTGGACCATTCTCTGTAAACCCTAGAGATGGTTGTGTGGGAAAATCCCAGTATATCAGCAGTTTCTGAAATACTCAGACCAGCCTGTCTGGCACCAACAACCATGCCACATTCAAAGTCATTTAAATCACATTTCTTCCCCATTCTGATGCTCAGTTTGAACTTCAGCAGGTTGTCTTGACCATGTCTACATACCTGAATGTATTGAGCTGCTGCCATGTAATTGGCTGATTTGATATTTGCTTTAATGAGCAGTTGAACAGGTGTACGTAATGAAGTGGTCAGTGAGTGTACTAGCCTAATTTGCAACAGTTTTTAAGAAACCAAGTGCTGCCTCTATTATGTTTACTATAAACATCATGAGAAAACATATGGCATATCTGCCAAGGCACAAAATGTTGAACCCATTTTTCATTGATAAAATTCTCTCATGGTATTTAGAATGAGTGATTATCTTTTGGCACTCAGCACTTCAGGGAATGGTCATGGTATTGAGTTAGCATTGAAAATAGTTAACATTAAATGGAAATCAAGACCATTTCCATAATCTTTTATTTTTTTTGACAAAAGCAGAGCTCTGGGAGACCGTGACTTCTGATCTCCAGCATCAAAGTCCTGTGCTTTGTACATCTGCCATCAACCCTCCTCACTAGAAAAAGATTTTGAGGAACAAAATCCAGGCAATTATGCTTCATGAAAATATGTAGCTGGCAGCAGAATATAAATACAATTAATAAGAGTCAGGGGTGTAGTGTAGTTTGATGCCACACAAATTCAGCATTAATGCACATATATAAGCATATAATAGTTTACGCTATCAACAACATTTGCCAAGATTCTTGCATGAGGCTGTCTTAACATATTAAGTGTTTTTGCACAAGTTAAGCTAACCATATTTGAATTTAAGGTATATTATCTTGCATACAATTAGCATCAGACATTTTTATAAATGTTTTGTTGTGTATGAGGATAAAATTCTTTTTGAGGAAAATAAATATAAGTGTAAACTGCATATTATGAATAAAGCCTTAAAAGTGAATTCATTACTGTCTTGCAAACACTTAAGCCCTGTCAAATGCAAATCTCTCTCTCGCTCTCTTTTTAAGACTCAGTACCTGGCAGGACTTGCTAATGGAGAATAATCCCTTTACAACTCTCCAAATCCTCTGTAAATCAAAATACAGGGGGATTTTGTAGGGCACGTATTTACTTCAATGAAAAATGTTTCAGTGAAAAATGTCTTCAGAGCACAGTAGTGAAATGACAGAGGCATCATAGTCTGCTCCAGTTTGGGTTTTTAGATCTAAAGTCTATCTCTGAGTGCACTATGTGTTTGTGTATACCTGTGTTTTTTCCTGTTTCTCTATAATTTTTTTCCCACATTTAATGCTTGCTAGCAAGGACTGACTGATGCTTTTAGCATCTTCCCAAACAGCCAGGGAACCTAAACATATCTTCCAATCTCTCCACTCAGCTGTTGCCTCTATAGGTAGAGGTGCGTGACAGGGGCATTATAGGTGCATTACTCTCCACTGATTCAAGATAGTCCATGCTAGATATAGACCACTGGGTCTGAGTATAGACTGAAGGAAAATGGGGTTATGTATGTGTTTTTTTTATCACTATTTTGTGTTTCTTTTTTTTTTTTCTGCTGAGATGCAAATGCGCACTCACCAAACATCTGAGTCGAATCATTAAATGTTGTACATGATTTAGTGAACAAACGCATACAATAGCCGCCATTAAAAAACACGTACCTAGGAAAATTCTTGATGTATTATAAAGAGCCAAAATGGCAAATGAACATAACATTGTAAAATGCATGCCATTACATTTAATTTTAAAACGCAGAAAAAAAGAGAGTATTAAAGCAAGAACCAATGACTTTTCTTTTTTTTCCTTTCTCACGCTGCTCCCCTTTCCCCTGCTCTTTGTGCTGAAGAATGGAAACAGTGAATGTGTAATGGTGTTCTCCACTATCAAAGACAATCATTCATCGAGCATGAGAATCCATTAACTGGAGGTTTGTGGTGCATTTCAGACCCTCATTTTGTCTTGTGGTTTTGCTCACCGTGTTTGCTGAAGTCACACTAATAATAACAATGCTTACTTCCAGTTCAGCATACTAGAATTTCTTTGATTTTTCTTTTTCCAACTTAAATATGGCCTGAGTGAAACTTCAGTCTGTATCAAACATTTTAGTGCCTTAAGCAAAAACAGGAGATTGATTAATGATACATTTTACCAGGTATCCCCTCTTGGAGAATCTTATACAACAAATAATCTCTTTCAGTGGTATCAGTGAAAATATCTCCTTACAAGGTGTGTTGTGGCTTTATCAGATTAGATTACGAGTAGATATCTGTAATGTGGGCTGTCTTTGGTGTGAATTTGATGGAGATTCAAATCTGAAATGGGTGTTTTTATCATGTGACTTGGTGGAATAGTGCAACATTTATTCTATTATTTAACTAATTTACACTGAAAGGTGTTTGACTCCAACTCCAAATGGAATCAGTATCTTAAGTGCTGCCACAGTGAAGGCACATATATATGTCTTGCAAAAGACATGTTTCAGTAATATAATCATATATTACTATAGTTGAAATAATATAGAATATAATTTAACGTGAAATAAAATGGTCCTGGAGTGAGTCAGTGGTAGAGTGGGTCCAGGGTCTGTACCACAAGGTTGCAAATCAGCAGTGAGCCTTCATATTTGGATCTCAGCTGGCTAGACCTTTCTTGCTTGTCACTATGATGCTCTCCTCTCCTATATATGCTCTTTGTCTTTGCTGCTGCCATCCAATAAAGATAATGAAAATGTAAAAAATAAATAAATACAAAAAGGAAAAAAATTCCAGGGTTTACTCAATTACCTTATGATTGTCCTTGGAACAAATAACAGGTCTGAGGAGGATTGGCTCTGTCTTTCTGAGTCAACTCAGTGGGCAACTCACACCATAAGAGTGCAGATGGATAAACAGCCATATAGGCCATATAAAAAATGTGTGAATTTATTTTTAGGGTGAACTCTCCCTTTAAGGTTCTGAGAAACATTGAAGTTAAAGTTATAAAATAAAATATTAAATTCAGGTGTGTGATATGTATGCTCTCAACTCCTGCTTGAAAGTCAGGTGCCCTTTTTCTGCACTGGCACTGCATATTGGCTGTAAGTAATAAAATTCAGATTCATCCAGCATGAGTATATTTCCATTATCTTGAGTGTGCCTCTTTTTCAGTCATATTCCTTTTGGTTCTCTTATAAATAAGTTTATTAGTAAGCCTTTGAATTAAGATGTTGCAGTCACAGCCCAAAAAATATCCATCCATTCATCCATTTTCGTCCACTTATCCAAATCAGGGTTACAGGTGGACTGGACCCTACACCATCTGACAGAAACCTGAAGTACCTGGAGAAAACCCATGCAGGCACATGGAGAACATGCAAACTCCACACAGAAAGGACCCAGCTGGCTGTTGGATTCAAACCCAGAACCTTCTTGCAGTGAGGCAACAGTGCACCACTGTGCACCACTGTACTTCTCACAAAAATATAGAAATCCTGTCATAACTGGAGTAATACAATAGTAATAGAATGAATAACTTGAGTGCATCACAGAAACTTGCAAGTATTTTTCATATGTCTATGTTACAAAGGTTTGCAGGATGGTTATTGTAAAATATCACAAGATTATTTGGGCACTATAAAAACAAAATTATCTGTTACCATGCAATCTGGATAATTATCACTATTATCCTGCTTTCATTATTTGCCCTTGCTTACATAGTTTCTTTCTTTAGAATGGCAGAGTTGATAGAAGTGCTAATGTAACATTTAGGGATTCTACAGACATGGGTCTGGCAATCGTTCTTCTTTGATTTGTGCAGTAGCCATGATGCATGTGTAATACCACTGGCTGAGTTTAAAAAGAAGTGGTTCTAGTTGATGAGACTGAGGAATTGATAGGACTTAGCCCACTTAGATGGCGCGGCCAGGGAGCATAATGAACACATACAGCGCTGTGGGAAAGTCACACAACTTGGAGAAAGAACTCTGATTGCCCCTGTAAGTCATAATTTCAGAAGTCACCTATGTTTAAGTGTGAGGTCCCTGCTTTGCTGTGTGGCTTCTTAGTTAACACATGACTTGAAATTTTCATTTGAACTTTATGGATGCAATGGGTGTGTGGTAGTATGGTCCAAGTTATTAGTCTTGTATGTTATCTGTAAGTTGTAGATTTAAGAGAAGTAAAACCTTACAGTTACATAGTTTGTGTAACACTTTGATATGTGTTCTGTGTGTGTGTGTGTGTGTGTTTGTATTTGTATCCTACCTGGGGTTGAGAGAGAGGAGTAGGGTTGGTATTTGCAAACTGAGCCCCACACATTATGATGTCCCACTGTGCAGGCAAAAGGGCCAGTTGTATTCAGACGCAAAAATGTTATGCATAATGTGATTATGGTCTCAGTAGAGACAGAATTGGAAACACATTTCAAACCATTATTAGGCTCTTTACTCAAAATGCTAAGCCAGAATTGTTTGTTCACAGCATAACATGTTTATTGTTTTTTTTTTCTTCTCAAAATTTCCATGCTGCTGAAGAGCTCTTGTTGGAGCAGCAGGTGCTTCTTGATTCCAGCACAGCTACTCTGTTCCTCTCTGTGCTCACTGTCAGAATGACACCTACCTCTGCACCTAGGTCTCGCTACTGCGGTCTGTTTACCTGACAGAAAAATTAATAAAGCTTCTCCACTGTACCTTACTCCTGCTCTGAAAGTCTGTGGTTTAACCCACTGTGCTTCAATTATCCTTCATAGTTTTCACTTATAATGAGCAACTAAAATGGCTCAGAGAGTCTAATTTGTACACTTACAATTCAGTCAAATGAATTAGTAACATAAAGTGTACTGTGGAACACTGATTGAAACTTGTACTTGCCAGAGTGGAAAAAAGAGATTATTCTAGTAAGCAATTGAATGTTCAGTAAATCCCTGCCCTGAGGAGGAATTGTCCAATCATGGCTTAACCAATGTAAGCAGAGCAGGCCTGTCAAGCTTTGTAATTCTGCTCATGCTGACGTAAGAGTCATAGTGTCTGTTTTGAGTGAACCTAAAATCAGAAACACAACAGCAAAAGTGTAAGGAATGGATTAAACACTGCTCTAATCTGAAATTTTTAGCATGTCAGACTAAGTAGTGCTACAGTAACACTATGGAAAACAGTGGTTGGAGACCACAGCACAATCAAAATTAAATGTATAATGAACTTCCAGTTGTTGCCTTTGAAATGGTTGCTTTGAAGTTGGAGACCAGGCCTGTGACCACTCGCAGTCAATTGCCATCTTCAAAGTGTGATGACCCATCTGCCTTGGCCAGGGCCTGCTGTATGTCTTCTCCTGTTTGTCCCTCTATGCTGTCTTGCAGGTTCCTGATAGGCAGAGTTAATTAGTGCAACTGGGAGCACCTGGCCAGTCTCCTTAGAGCATTTAAGAGCTGGCTGTTTCAGTCTCTTGCTGTCTTCATTCACCCAGCACCACATTATTAGTTTGGTTGGCTTCAGCCTTGTTATTTTAGGTTTTACACTACACATCACCAACAATGTCATATCCAACTGCTGACACACTGATAACACTGACTAACACGCCTCATAAAGTTAATTATGGTTTGTGCTCATTTGTTTAATAAATTGGTAGATTTTAGTTAAAGCTGTGCCTCTCCTATTATTTGCCATGGCTCATGAAGCAGGCCATGACAAAAGCAACATTGCTACATCAAGATAGCAGAAAACTGACTCCATTTTGGAGTCAGTTTTCTGTCAGTCTGCTATCAGTTTGCAGTTGAATGGGGTCAAGTTTCTAATTACATGCAATCTGTTTGTGATAATGCAACAATTAACTGTGATAAATCTGTGAAAATCATAAACCTGTTAGCGACTGTTGCAAATCTGTTGCTGTGTACATACATAGAAATTCACATTAAACAGAAATTCACATTGACTACTTACATTCAGAGTCCAGCCAGAACCTTGAAGGTTTGAAAAGAAATTTAGAAATTCCTCCACAAATAGTGGTGTAGTTGCTGCAGGACAGTGATTCATCTGCAAAATGATGCAGGCACTTGGCAACCTTGCTTTTATGTAGGAATATGACCAGAATACAACCAGTTGGCAACCAGTTGAATCGAGTCCTCTGTTGCATAGAGATGTGTTGCAGGTGAGTTGCACTCATCAGCACAGACTGACTCAGATTGATTGCAACATGTTTGCAGTCTGCCTCTGTTTGCCAATCTGTCTGAAAGTGACTGCAGTTAGTCTGAGTCAGACCGTAATTGTTTGGAGACAGGTTGCCTCCCACCAGACGACCTGTGCAGTCGCCTTGTGATTGAAGGTGGTCGCCCAGATGTTGAGGGTGTTGCATGCTCAAACTCTGGGCAACCATTTGGTCACTACAGCAACTTGCAATTGGTTGCTAATGCAAAGACTTATAGAATTGTTTTGAAAAGGCCCATTCATGACTAGCACATCCACATGTTTACCATTACTGGCTGGCCATGCAGCTTTAGCATTTTTGCTTTAGCATTGTAAGCAACCATTAAATGCATAGACTATTTCACAAGATCCTTATTTAATATAAGTCCCTTTCACACATTATAAAGTCAGATGGTGGTGACATTTTCAGCTAGGAACTTAATTGGTAAGCCAGCTGATAAAATCTGCCAACTCCTGTGGTCGTTTTCAGCTGGCACTTGCAGGCTAGAAAAGAAATGCTTGCTTTTGTCTACCTCTGTTTGAATCCAGCCTCATTGTTCCAAATAAAGGCTGTGGGCTTCCCATCGTATTCCAACATTGCAAAGCTTTAGCTGGGTGGCATGCTTAAACAGATGGTCAGTTGGTGTGGAAAAAAGTTTTTTGATGTTCCTGTCAAACTTTCATCTGAGGATGCCAAACCTTCATCCATACTGACACTAGCTGCTTTATATAACGAATAAAACATGACAGCACAAATTCATTATGCTCAGATGTGTCAGTGGCCAGTTGCCAGAACATGTATTGGTCAACATCTGGACTTATCATGAACTTCTCATAAGTGTAACTAAAGACAGCAGAGCAGCACTTCTACTTCAGAGACTTGGGAATGGACCACTTCTTAAGTTACTTAACTACACTGACATCCCTCCACTGATGGCCAGCTTTATTTCATTAATTCTGACTTGATTAAAGGAAGCATGCAACATTTATCTGCGGGTTTTGTTCTGCTGACTGCCGTCAACCACATCCATTTCCTCTCAAGAAGACTAATCAATATTTAATTGTCCCTTTCTTTTGTGTTAGATGTCTAAAGTTCACCTCACCTCAAGTATGTGGCAAGGACATTTGTCTGGTCATCAGCTCTCCTCTCTCCAGAGTGAAGACCTAAAATATTTAGCAATAGCAGTCAGTCATTATGATGCAAACCTTCAAGACAACCTTTTTCGAGTGGACACTGGACATACTTATCAGACAAAACTTTTTCTAAAACCAGGCTAGAAGTTAGACATCAACAAGTAAACCATGTATACTCCTTATAGCTTTCATTCCTCCCTGAATGTTGCATTATTTGCACAGCTAGTGCAATTTTTTCAAAGTGTGTGTTGTTTACGCCAGTTGACTGAAGCAATGACTTCTAACTAGAACAAGCAATCCAAGCTACAGCCTTGTGATTAATAAAGCACATATTGTTGTTGAAGGGAATCGGGGATAAAGTGAGGCTGGGGAGGAGACAGCTTTCACTTAAATCCTCAGATATTTTGGAAAATGTATTGGCTTACAAGCAGATCAGAGAAAGGAAAGTATGGTCGAATGTCTGCAGATTTTAGTGAATCAGAGAATAATTTTCTGCCTCAACAGGCAACATTATGATGTTTTGTCTTCTGTGAACACTTTACACTTGCCCTCACCTCTGTATACACTGACAGTGTATCAGGATGTTTTTTGCAGATAAACAGTTGCCTGCAAATTACATTAAAGATCACTCACTGTACATAAAAGGAATCAAGTGAAGATATGACCTAAATGCTAGGTGTTGCCTCAGGAATTTCTTAAATCTCATAAATGAAGAAACCTCTTTTTTTCATGAGCTGATAAGCAGCAGACGCATCGTGCGGCAGTAGAAAAAAAAGTCTTTTTTTTTTTCTCCTGGGAGAGTGTCGTCTTGTCTGAGCTGTGGTAAAGCTCCACTGGAAATCCCAGCTATGCTGATGAGGGTTTAAAAAGGAATAGCTCATATAATGGGGTGATCCTGGGTGACTTATCCAGATCCCTCACTCATCTTCTTTTATTGCTGTTCACTTTGTCCCCTGTGGCCGATCCACACATAGTGGGTGAGCAATGCCAGAGAAATCCTCCGTGTATTGCCTGTTAATTTGATCTGTTTGGGTTTTGTCTCATTGGAACAGACAGACTGTTATCCAGAATTGATTTTTAAAAAAAAATTTTTAGAACAATTTTTGTAATAGCCAAAACAGTGATGAATTCACAATTATGCTATTGAAGATTTTTAAGCCAATAAAAGGTATTATTATTTTATTCATTCATTAATAGCTGAACTGGTAGGCCTGTAAGGACCATTTGAAGGCATACAGGAAATTACAGTACTATACAGTATCACAAAATCATTTAAATAAGAAGACAAGTTGGACATCTGGTGTTATCTGCTTATCAACAGGCGACATAACATTTAGCAAAATGTTTTCTGATTATTGTATGTTGTTAGTTATTACACATCCCATTTGTCCTGGTAGTGAAAGCATTAATCTTGCAACCAAGATAGGTTTTTTGTTATTTCTTGTCAATATTGTCCCACCTTATAGTAACGAGAAAAAAAGAAAAAACAAAAAAGACCCTGCACCTTATTTGCACATCATTCCTGTAACTTGTGTAGCAATGGTATTATGCTTTCTAACACAACATAATGTTTAAGATTCAGGAGTATTGATTATCATTTTTCACCACAAAATTGCACAGTGAAATTCTAGATGTAGTTCTTTTGTGCTACTAAACAAAAGCAAAACAAAAAAAAGTTACAATGAAGAAATAATTTAGTCAATTAAAAGAAAGGATGCCATTTTTCTTAATGTTGAAGTGTGGAAGATGAGTTCAGTAATCTCACAGGCTGAGGAAAGAAACTGCTGGTATGGCAGCAGATACTTTTATATCGCTTGCCAGATATAGATTTAGTTTTTATACTAAAAGACTAAAAGACAATACTGGGTATTACCCAGTATTGTCTTTCAGTATACTTTGGACTCCTCACCATGCTGATATCATCAGTTGTTAGTAGATGGCTGCCAGTGGTGTTCTGGGCACTCTTCATCACCTGCTTCACTTAGAATGCTTTCTATTGCTGCTTTGTAGAAGTTAACAAGAACTTGGAACACAAATTTAGTCTTCTGTACCTTCCTTAAGAAGTACAGTTGTTTCTAAGTTCTTCTTACCAGGGTGGAGATGTGTGATGATTATGACAACTTCTCTGTGATATTGATAGTGATTGCTCCACCTCAGCTCCAGTGATGTAAACATGGGTGTCTCTGACTCCTTCTAAAATCAACAATCATTTCTTCAGTTTTATTGATGTTGAACAGTAGGTTGTTCTCTTTGCACCACCGTGCAAGACTTCTGATTTCCTCCCGATCATTGTTTGCAAAATTCCAATTTCAATTTCCAAAATAAAGTGTAAGCCAAGTCATTAAAATGCAATTTCTAGGAACATCTTTTCTATTATACAGGTAACACACTGAGACATTGTCTCGATTTCTGCTGCTAAACTGTGCTGGGCCTTTGCAGATTACAGTTTGTGTCCTCCGACTTATCTGGGATCCCAATGTAATATTTTCGAAGTCAGATCTCCAAAGATAAAATATTAATTTCCCCGATAGCAAAGAGTTTTAGATGACAGACACATAGATGCAGTTAATGTTCTGAGCCTTATTGTTGTGTTTGTGTAATTAGACTTTTGCAGGCTTTTATCGGCATAAGATGGTGTTTCTTTGCATCTCATTATGTGCTGGAGCTTCATGAATTAATCATTTTTGCAAAATATCTTCCGGATCCAATTACATTGTTCCTTGCATGACCAATATTCAATTTGTCACCATGGCATATCTCTTACTAAACTTTTAAATTAGGCACATGATCTTTAATGACGATTCAGCAACTACAGTGGTGTGAAAAAGTGTTTGCCCCCTTCCTGATTTCTTATTTTGTCACACTTAAATGTTTCAGATCATCAAACAAATTTAAATATTAGACAAAGATAACACAAGTAAACACAAAATGCAGTTTTTAAATGAAGGTTTTTATTATTAAGGGAAACAAAAAATCCAAACCTACATGGCCCTCTGTGAAAAAGTGACCTGAGCAAAAGGAACATAAAGGCTCATCTCAGGTTTGCCAGAAAACATCTTGACGATCCCCAAGACTTTTGGGAAAATACTCTGTGGACTGACGAGACAAAAGTTGACATTTTTGGAAGGTGTGTGTCCCATTACATCTGGCGTAACAGTAACACAGCATTTCAGAAAAGGAACATCATACTAACAGTAAAATATGGTGGTGGCAGTGTGATGGTCTGGGGCTGATTTCCTGCTGCAGGAACTGGAAAACTTGCTGTGGTAAATGGAACCATGAATTCTGCTCTCTACCAAAAAATCCTGAGGGAGAATGTCCCGCCATCTGTTTGTGACCTCAAGCTGAAGCGCACTTCGGTTCTGCAGCAGGACAATGATCCAAAACACACCAGCAAGTCCACCTCCGAATGGCTTAAGAAAAACAAAATGAAGACTTTGGAGTGGCCTAGTCAAAGTCCTGACCTGAATCCTATTGAGATGCTGTTGCATGACCTTAAAGAGGCAGTT
>VUQI01049524.1:0-13499 GCA_015106735.1 Paratilapia polleni | reverse complement strand
TCCCATTCCAAATAAACTGTAAACTCGGTCAGTACTGTTTCCTGAGTCGTGTGTGAGTCCTGGTATCAAAGGAGGCCTTCTTGGCCTATGACAAAAACAGCAATAAAATGGAGTCGGTCTGCTATCAGTCTGTGATTGAATGGGGTCAAGTTGGCAATTACATGCAATCTGTGATTAACTGAAATTTATTGCCATCTACATATACAGAGTTTCACATTAAACAGAAATTCACATTAACTACTTACAGAGTCCAGAAAAAAAATTCCTCCACAAGTAGTGACATAAACCTAGCACAAAAAGTAAGGAAATTTGTGTTTGGTCGATTATTTCTGTGTTGTAACGGTGCTTTTTGGCAGTAAATCTCACACCATTGGAAAGCCTGTTAATTTCCCTTTAAATGGTGCCACATTTGTAAGGAAAATGCATTTGTGGGTTGAGCAGCAGAGTTGAGTATGTGGGCTGCGCCCATGAAGAACTTTCCAAATCTTTCCAAATCTTCTCTGCCAATGCCAAACAGCTTATTCTGCTATTGACTCTTGTTTGGTATCGTAGCAAGCAGGGGCCTCAGTAGCAGAAGAAGAACCATACACAGCCACAACAGCCTGGCACCTCCTCCTCATGCTGGTCACCAGCTTGGTCACACACTGCTGTGGGATGGCATCCCATTCTTCAACCAACATTTGTCGCAAGTCAGCCAATGTGGTTATGTTGGTCAGTCTGGCACGAACAGCACGCCCAAGCTGATCCCACAAGTGTTAATGGAGTTGGGGTCAGGACTGCAGGCAGGCCATTCCACCCTCTCCAAATTCTAGAGATAGTCTCTGATAAACCCCGCTCTGTGGGGGCGTGCGTTGTAATCTTGGAGGATAGAGTTCGGTCCCAGACTGTGGAGATGTGGGATTGCCACTGGTTGCAGAATCTCATCTCGATATCTCTCTGCATTGAGATTGCCTCCAATGATGACAAGCCTTTTTTTTCCAGTGAGGGAGATGCCACCCCACACATCACACTGCCACCACCAAAAGCTGTTTCCCTATGGGTGCAGCAATCAGCATAGCATTTTCCAGATCTTCTCCACACTTTGACCCTACAATCCAACTGCCATAGGCAGAATCTGGACTCATCGCTTAACATAACGTTCCTCCACATGTTCAGGTTCCAGTGCACGTGACGTCAATCATCCAATCCAATAAACGACACCAAACAAGAGTCAATAGCAGAATAAGCTGTTTGGCATTTGCAGAGAAGATTTGGCAAGTTCTTCATGAGCGTAACCCACATACTCAACTCTGCTGCTCAACCCACAGATGCATTTTCCTCACAAATGTTGCACCATTTAAAGGGAAATAAACAGGCTTTCCAACAGTATGAGATTTATTCCAAAGAAGCATTGTTACAACAAAGAAATAATTGACCAAACACATATTTCCCTACATTTACTGCTAAGTTTATATAAAAATCTCATACCTGTAATTACTTTGCTGTAAACACAATCATTTCTTTATCTTCATCATGCTGTACCTATGAAAGCAACAATTTTAAAACAACTTTAGCACTGGATACAAATAATACTTTTTGGCTGTGCACAGTCGTTCTAGGAAAATTTCTTTAACCCAATAAAGAGCTTAGTAATTTGTTATGCTAATTATTTTTACTTTGAGTTCATATTTACAAGATAGGGAAAAAAAACAAACAAAAGAAAAGAAAAAAATGAGTGCATACCCCTGCAAATGCTGAAAATGCAATCCCTAGATCCTGAAGAATATCTGGATCTGGACTGATTTGTAATATTTTCAGTTTGAATCCTTCTAAAAATTTCTGGGTACAAATCCGGATCAACTCAAAAATTATTCACATCTAAGTAGGGCCAAGTCCCACATCTGGTAACATTTTCATGCAAATCCGCTTATAATTTTTTGAGTAATCCTGATAACAAACAGATAAACTCAACACATCACATAACGTTCTTGGCTGATGTAATTAAAAGTTTGATCCCAATGGATCCAACCCAGACATGTAATTTCAGCCTGAGGAAACATTTCCCATACAGCCACATTATTTACTTAATGATCAAAGGCTTTGTTTCTACTATTTGATGCTTTCCCTGCTTTGGGAATTTGAATTAAAGATCAAAACAACATGGAGACATAAGATTACTGTTTCTTATATTTTCTCATCATACAATAATGATTATGTATGTGCATGTAAACAGCATGAAATGAAAAACTGTCTAAATTTTTGTCTCACTGCTGTGCTTTGATCTAAAATCAAATGCATAAAGTTGCAAAAACATCAAATGTGACTCAATCATGTTTTGACAAATCTGTGATCCCTGTAGACATCCACCTATCAACTGTTTTCTTACTAACAGAAAAGAAATATATATATAGATATAAATTGGTCTTCTGATACCATAAAATTGTTCACAGGTCTTCCTCTTCTTCACCCCCCTCCCCTCCGAGACCAAAACCTGACTGCATGGCAACAACACACCAAGCTGTCTTCACACATGCACTGCAGCCCTGATTTTTTCTACATAATACCCAACAGCAGTGCACTAGAGAACACAAATGTCCATGAAGCCAGACTCGAAATTAGCTGGTCTTTATCTACCTAGTACAAATTACATGTATCTGCACTGATGTGCAAATAGGGCAGCTAATTTTCTGGTGCATTCAACAATACTACTGTCTCACACATGCTGTATGAAGGCAGTTCCCTTACCCAAAGTGCATGGAGTATTTCCAGTGGTGCCAAGGCAATATGAAGCAGAATATTCCTGCTGTGTGCTACATGTGAGAAAGGAAAACTATGGAAAATAACCCAACCAGATTCTCTCGAAATTGTCTAAGGTCCCTGTGTGACACTTTATCTTTCTGTAGAAAATACTTGTCATTGACCAATTAGGCTGAGATGAGGTTAAAAGGATTTCAATGTTGTTGCAATAAAAGCCACGCATTTTTGCTAAAAATTTCATCATTTGATTGAAGGTTGTAATAAAATTCAGAACTGTCTTAGGTCAGTCTTTTTCTCATCTTGATGTTTCAAGTTAAACATCCTCAATATTGTTGTACATTATCTGTCTTGGTTCATGCAAATAGATGTCTTCTGTATTTCTTTCAGCCTGTTTTTTAGGGTAGCTGTCACCAAGAGTTCACTCTGTTTTTGCTCCACTGTTCAACAGTTTTGTCTTGTTTGTATCTCAAAAGAAATCTGGTTGTAGTCTTAAAAATAGTGACCCTTCAAGATCACCCATCTTTGCAAAACTGTGTAGTCCTCTAGGGTGTGGTAGGCATAAAGCTAAATTAAGTTAAAAGGCTAAGTTTAAGGAGTTAGGTTGAGCTTATTTCAAGTAGTGTCCCACCAGTGGGTTGATAATTCTAAACTTTTATTGTGCATCCAGAATTTATTTAATCCTCTGAGGTCTAAGTATCCCAAGCCTAACCCCCAACTCTGTTGGCATATGTGTTTTTGGCTTTTGTAAATTGGTCACCGAAGTTTTGGCAGTTAGGGGACAAAAAACATAAACCAAAAAAAGACATTCTGACATACAGTCCTGTGACAAACTAAGTACAGCCCATTTTTCAGTAGCCTGTAGAGCCATCTTTAGCAGCAATAACTTGAAGTAATAATTTTTTGTATGACTTTCACATCATTGTGGATGAATTTTGGCCCACTCTTCTTCACAATGTTGCTTCAGTTCATTGAGGTTTATGAGCATCTGTTTATGCACAGCTTTCTTAAGGTCCCACCACAGCATTTCAGTTGACATCTGGACTTTGACTGGGCCATTGCAACGCCTTGGTTCTTTTCTTTTTCAGCTGTTCTGTTGTACATTTGCTGCTGTGCTTGGGATCACTGTCTTGTTGCATGACCCAATTTGGGCCAAGCTTTAGCTGTTGGACAGATGGCCTCACATTTGACTCTAGAATACTTTGATATTCAGAGGAGTTCATGGTCAACTCAATCACTGCAAAGTGTCCAGGTCCTGTGGCTACAAAACAAGCCCAAATCATCACCCCTCCACCACAGTTGGTATGAGGTGGTTGTGCTGATATGCTGTCTTTGGTTTTCTCCAAACACAATGCTGTGTATTATGGCTAAAAAGCTCCACTTTGGTCTCATCTGTCCAAAGGACATTGTTCTAGAGGTCTTGTGGTTTGTTCAGATGCAAATATCCAAACATAAGCCATGCTGCCATGTTCTTTTTAAAGAGAAGAGGTTTTTTTTCCTGGCATGAACTTCAACATTTAACTTGATAACTGAGCTTTGCACAATGAATTTGGGATGTCCACTCCTGGGAAGACTGTGTTAACACACACCTGAATGCTGCCAAAACTTCTACTTTTGTAGGGACAGTCACACTTGCTGATTATCAGTTAATCAAGAGCATTTGATTAGCAGCACCTGGCTGCTACTTACCCTTTTAATTCCTATGGAAGCAGTAAGGGTGCACTTAGGTTTTCACAGGACTGCAGAGAGTGCTGTGAAAACGTTATTTTTTACATGAATGTACATCAAAAACCAAAAAAGTCATTTTTACTTTCCTTCAAAACATAAAGTTAGGCTTAGGGTTTCTTCTCACTGATGATGACTCACACCTAAGTGTTTTCAATTCTATTGCAAATCCCACTGTTTCCTAAAACCAAATATTAGCTTGAATGTTGGTAAAATAAATATGAAATGATGCCAAAGACATTTGTAATACTTGCACTTGAAGGCATGTCTATAGAAAACACAAAATCTTGATAAAAGATGACACTGTGCACATTTCCCATCAAGGAACTGCAACACAACACAACACAAATCACATAGAATGCACATAATCTGCAGGGCACTTGCATAAACCAAGATTAACTTTATATAAGGTCATAGCTGGAGTAGCATTCTAAGAAATAACTGAGAGTCAGTGTAATGTCCTTTGTGTTTGTTGCCATGTGGTTCGGCTGTTTGCTCCAGCAGCTGTCTTTCTTTAGTGGAGAGACATAATACAGCTGTCATGTTCACTTGAGTTGTATCAGCCTTCTCATTCACACACACACACACACACAATCTGCAGTGACTGAATGTTGTTCCAGCCTCCTTGTAGCCTTTATAAATGTGTCCTCTCTGTTGTGGATTATTGGCCCCTATAGGCCAGATATTCTACCATGAAAAATGTCAAAGTGTTTTTGTTTCCCAGTTTCTCTCTCTGACTTCCTGTGGTTCCTCTCTACATCTCCCTGCTTGTGTTTCAGTATGTTTCTTTTAATCTCATCCTCCCTGTATCTGTCTGTCTCACATTTACAGCAACCTTAGTCTTCTGTGCCCTCCCTGTCGGCTTCTGTTGCACAACAAGCTGTCAAACTGCAGGGCCAGGAAGACAGAAAGAGGGAGGGAGGTAGAATGTAAGATAAATGGAGGAAGAAAAAAAGGGGGAATGCACAGATAACAGAGAGGTAAAAAAAAACAGTTGAATGGAGGGTATTCTGGTGAAGTAAAGTCCCCTCAGGTGGCCATTATCTGCCAAAAAGATTGAAATCTTTGAGAAAAAGATTTTGGGTTTTCTCCCAAACATGCCTCTCTGTTCCTGTCACCTAGTCCTAGGTAACATTACCTAAACCTGTCATCTAACACTAACTGTATTCTCTTGACATCCATCGGGTCACCAATGACCATTTTAGGTGTAGGGTTAGGGGTAGGATTTGGGTTTGATAAATGTCCACCACTTTTTATTGAATTTTTGCCTGTCTGGAACAGCCAATGGAAAATCTTGCTGGTTGCTGGGGTGCTAGCTAGAATCACAGTCTGACATTTTTTTTTTTTTTAAATCACCAGCTACTCTACAAAAGGAACTGGGTTTTAGACCAATCTCCACACATAAAGCCCACAATGTACAAAAGAACAGCAAGCAACACACAACACAATGCAACTGAATGAAGCACTCACAGTGTATTTACACTAACATTAACACTGTTTATATTTTGCACTAACAGTGCAAAATTTAAATAATCAGTGCCCCTCTAAACACAATTCACATTCAAATGCTCAGTCTTCAAGCCAGGATAGATACAACAGTTTTCCATGTAATGAAAATGATGAGTAAATTCAGCCAATTTGTGGTCCTTCATAATTACTCCATAGTGATCATGCTCGCTAAGAGACAATTTTTGGTGGCTAGTTTGCACCAAACTCTGGTGTAAGCCTCCCGATCCTACGCAGAAGTGGTGGGCACTCCTAGCAAAGAATAGGCCGGCTGATGTTCCGTCAGGTTCCAGGTTTGGTGCTGTGAGTGCAGATCTCCAGGATCCAGGTGGTAAGGAAATGGCAACCTAATAACTGATAGACTTAATCACACTGGCAAGGGCTGACAGGCTGGCTATAGGCACTGGATAGGCTGCCCACTTCCTGTTGACACTAAGAGTGTGCCATTTCTTTTATAAAGGTTGTGATTTGTGATTGAAGGGTGTGTTTGTAATGTTGCATGGGTATATCTGTGATATAAGCGGGTTTTTTTGTTTTGTTTTGTTTTTTCATTTTGAAAAGGCATTGGTGTACTTCTAGTACTACACATGTATTTTCATTAAATGTCACACATTTCTATATTTTTTTTTATCTTACTTTATAAGTTGCAAATTATTTTGAGACCTAAAGACTCAAGTTTTGGTAATTAGCAGGTTTTGCCAGGTCACTATCACCCCCCTTTAGGGTTGGGGTTAGGGGTGGATTGGGGTGTGTTATATCCACATGCTAAATGAGCAAATTTTCCAAAACTATACTTTCAAAATTAAGTCTCATACATTCATTTTGGCATTATAGTTTTTCTTTTACATTTGGAAATTCTAAACAGGTTAGAAATTCTATAAGAAGTCATCATTGGTGAGGACCCCAATCCTAGATCAATAACCTAACTGTATGTTTTGAAGGAAAGCATAAAGGACATTTTGGAAAAAAAATGTAAATAGTTTTATGCGTATCCGTTAGAATGATTCCTTTTTTTGTCCTCTGATGTCCAAGACTTTGGAGAACTTTTTTTTTTTTTTTAAAAACAAACATTACATTTTCTGATACATTAGGGTTAGGGTCATCACCAATGATGACATAGACTGAAATCATATTTGGTAAATTCAGTGGACATCCCTCCCCTCTCCATGACTTCACATTGCCACAAAAAAATGGCAGGCACGCGGACATCCGCATGGACCCTAGTGCTCATCAGCTGAAACAACAACAAATCCTACATCACTTGGACCCTAGTGAACTTGCAGACACGGAAAGTATAATGAGGGCCTTAAACAGGGCCGAAATGAGCATCTCTACACATTTTTCATCGATGTAATTATGTTGCTGAAATAATGAGTATGCATATGTGGAGATTTTAAGGCCCTTGTAGATCTGGGGTTACTTGAATGGCAATAGTTTTATAATCTATTTAGTTACAAATGTGTGTTGTAATTCTGATTTTTAAAGAAACAACCTAACAGCTATTCCCAAGACTCATTCTAAGACTGTTACCTCTACCATCCAAAGACTGGTGACTGTAGTCTGTGAACTCTGGTAAGTGAATGCAAATGTTAATTACTGAGTTGATTTTGTTTGCTTTCTGTATGTGGAAACTAATTGAAGTAATTAAGTCTGCAGACACAACAGGCCACTTCAGCTTCCCTTTTCTTTGCAGCACTAGTGTTCATTCACACACAGCTAATTCTCCAGTGGACCTCCAGTGGACCTGATGACACCTGATGTGTTTGCTAGGTGACCTGTGGTGATCTCCATTGCACAAAGAGAATTCGGTTGGAACTGACACGTGTAAAAGATGAGCTGCTGCATGGGTAGGTACATAGAAACAAAAATGCAAAAAAGGAAAGGATGGAGGTGAAGATGAATGATGAGTGAATGAAAAATTAGACAAGACATCACAGCTGATCTCTCTCATCTCTGTAAGCCCCATCAGTGATGGACCAATTATCCACAGGCACATAATCCCATCCTGTGATACAGCTAAGCACCATAGCCACTTGTCCACACACACAATTTCACTGATGTGAATATTCAGTGAATCTTAATAGTGTTGAAGTGTAAACAATTATAACTGCCACATAGAATATCACATGGCAGAGCCCTTTTTGCCTTTCTCCAAAGTATGGTGTTCGGTATTATTAGGGTTAGGGCTAGCACCTATGATGACTTAGACATAAGACGATTAAGTTACTTGTACAAAAGGTCAGAATTCCTGGAGTTGTACCTTCCTATCGAAATAGTGTTCCAATTACTCTCAGGTGGATTTGATCAACTAATCAGAGGCATGTTAAATCAACCCTCCAAGAACTAAATCATCATCAGTGATGACCTAACCATGTGCTGTCAGAATATTTCATTTTTGTTGTTTTTAAAAGTGTTCTTCCAAGTCTTGGCAGTCAGAGGACAAAAAACGATCTAACAGACAGCAAAAACTATTCTTTTTTTTTTTCCAAAAAAGTACTTTGTCTCCAAAACTTAGTATTAGGGTTCAGGGCTAGCATTTGGGTTGTCACCCATGACGACTGTCAGAAGTCTGATTATAATTCTGCACAAAAAGGGCTTTCTCAGAATCAGATCATGGCTGGACTGAAGTTTCCTAATAGGGCAGTGCTTGGACCTCTAGAACACTCTGTGGAAGCCACATCAATTTTATGAAAAGAATAATCAGACAGACCAAAAGATCAAGATCAATACAAAGTTCCTTGGGAGAAAAGCAAGTTACCTGTAATTTCACTATGGGACGTGAATCTGGAAATAGTTAGGTTGTAATGTTAGCTGATCATTTAAAAACAGTCAGCTAATTTACCAAATTAGCCCTGGAAGTTTGGATGAATTAGTTTTCTTCATCTACTCAAATATCCCCACATCAGCTACATTCCCCTTTGCCCAGAGGGGTTACAGTTGATAAAATTATCTTTCTTCTGGCTAACGTTAGCTTAGCTGCTGTTGCAGACAAATTGCTTGATACCCAACGTAGCAGCTCGCTGGCTGACCTTAAAATACTGTCTGAGATACAGCAGTGTTTTTTATTTCTTATGTGGAGTTTGTGTTGGTCTCTGTTGAAGTTAGTAATTCCAATTTCTAAGCTAACATTAGCTGGGCCCTATTTAGCTAACAACCCTGAGATGAGAGAAACTCCAGGTTTTCTGTTCCAGAAAGAGAGTTAACTTAAACTCTGAACAGACTCTGTGAACCTAACCTGCTCGTTTCCTTCAGCAAACTCTGATTTCTCTCTGACTCCTCCCCTCCTGCTGCACCTGAACCACCAACTGAATGACACTCTGATTCATTTCCTCATTCATAAAGTCACAAAGTGCATAGCGCAGTGAAGTAATTTGCAGAAGTTTATGTTATTACAAACATTGAAATCCCAGTTAGACGTTAATTTATTTTTTTTGTACTTAACATGAGCCCTTTTACAATCACTCACTCGTCAATATGCAAGGACGGAGACAGCGATTACGTTGCAAATTTAATATAGCTCAGAATAAAATCTATAGTCTCCATCTTTCTTACATTAGGACTCTGTGGACAGTAATGCAGCTGTCAGACAATCAGTCAGCTTCCTTGCACTGGAAACATTTGTATGTTACTGCAGGAATCACTGTTTAAATAAAACGTATCTGTATAAAGCTTTAGACACATAACACAGTGATCAATGATCAGTCATTTGTCATGTTGTAATTGGATGGATCTTGGAGATGATGTGAACAGGAGGGACGGTGTCTGAAATTCAGAGTCTGAACTTCAACATATTTTCCACTGAAAATCACCTGAATCAGTCTCAGTGGGTCTACCCAGATCCGGATCCGGGCGAAGGTATTATAGGCTCTATAACAGATCAGCAAACCGTGTCCGAGTCCACTTGCACGGCAGGACAGATCCAAAAAGGATAAGGATCATGGATTCAGACTGGATCAGGCCTGGATCCAGTTTGGCTCCGGTCATTTCCCAGCTCATCCTGTCCGGATCAGTTTTGGATCCATTCATAGCGGCTTATTTTGGCCACACATGATCTGTATTCCTTATTTAAAATGTGTCATCCTTCCAAAGCTATACTGAAATATCTAAAATCTAGCTGACCAGTATATAGAGATTTCTACAAAAGCTTAGGTATTTGTAATATGTTCGCCTTTTATAATAAAACAGTACATTCACAAAAGATTTGGAAAGCTGCCCTGCAAATTTTTTTTCAGTTAAATGTAAAACGGTTACTATTACTTAACTCTTAGTATTACCAGTAAGTCAGTAATCGCTGATGTGACTGTCAGGAAGCCATCATCTATCAGTGAAGGCTGACATTAGATTAAATTATAAATGCTTACACTGGGAACATTAAACCAGAGTTTTTCTGTAAATCTCTTTAAGCAATTTTATCCAGTAATGGCAGAAATAATGAAATTCTCTACTAAAAAAAAAAGAAACAAAAGTGAGGTTGTTACATCCCATCAGTATAATATAGTGATGGGATGTAAATTTTTACTGAAGAATTGTAGAAAAAATGATATGGCCATAAACTGTAGTGAGTCTCTTGCTATCTGGATACCTAATACAGGTCCATCAGTAAACTGTGTCTGATATGTTTCTCCAGATTGTTATCTTCAGTTTCTGTCTCCTACATTTTGTCCCTATCAGGTTACAGCTGAATAATTAGATTTAAAAATCAAACTTAAAATTAGGATTCCAGCTTCTAATCAAAATTCAAGTTGGGTAAGTAATAATGAAAGACGGTATAAAAAATTATATATTTTATATCAAACTTTTATTTTTTTATTTATGATGATAACAGAGTGGACTTAGCTGATTAAAATAACTTTTTTCTTCACTCCTGTTTTTAAAGATAAATATCTTGGTCAGCACTAACACGTGTTCATATTCCTCGGTCCACTGGATTAAAATGGTGGCTCTGCTCTTTATTTACCATGGTGAATCGTAGTGTGGGCGCTCCATTGATGATGGCTTTCTTTTGCTACTCACGCATGCACTTAACTCAGGGTAAACATACTCAGGCTGATCAGAGTAAGTTCAGTTAACTCTTTCTGGAACCGAAAACTCAGAGTTGCCGATCTCAGAGTTAATCAACTCTTGTTCAACACACTTCAACTTGTTGAACACACTTCCTGAAATAGGGCCCTGGTATTGCTCACTATTGATGCTGAGAGCAAAAGAGACGGATTGATGCACCCAATGGTGAGCATAAGTATTAGATTTTCACTGGAAATTCTCGAGTCCTTCACTTAAAAACAAACACGAGTCAGTTTAGGGTCTCATTTTTTACATTTGCATTCCACCATCACCATTACATTACAATCAATTCACACACTGGCAATATAAATATATGAAACATTGTCCAAGCAGCACATAGATTGGCATGGCAAGAAGGATTAAATTGGCAAAGGCTGTAAAATAACTATCTTGAGATATGGCTGAGGAGATTTTTGAGGGTTTTTTTCTTTTTGTTGAATTCGATAATCTGTCCTCTAAGTGCAGAAAGCTCAGTATGAATAGAAAATTTCCATACAGAATCTATGCTCTCCATCAGGAAGTTTGCAGATTTACATAAATTTACACAAAAATGCAAAAGCTTTGTTCAGTAAGCACAAACTTTTATTTACTTTTCTGAAAGCATTCATTCTTTTTTTTTATTGTAAGAAATCACTGATACATAGTGAACATTACCACATTGGTAAGAGATCCAAGAAATGGAATAAGAGTGAGAAGGAGGATGTGAAGGATTTAAAAGTTGGATACAGAAGCAAAGAAAAAAACGCGGAGGACGAGGTTAATAGATAAGAACTGAGAGCTTCTGAGTAAGCAGCTAAAAAAGTATTAAGATCAGAATAAGATGGGAAAGAGAGTGATGGGGTGTGGAAATTAATCGGAAGGAGTAAAAAGATCTCACCAAGATAACAATGTGAAGAGCAGAAGGGATGGTCAGAAGAAAGCTGAAATGGACATGAGTGTAAATGTTGAAGAAAAGATTTGGAGAGAAGTGATTATCGAGTTTGACAGCTAGGGAAAGCAGGAGGAGATGGAATAAAGAGCCAACAGTGCAGTAATGGAAGGAAAGTTAAATCGAGGTTTCAATTATAGAGGGAAAATTGGGTTTATTCCATTTAGAAACAACATGAGGGCTGAGTGAAGAGGCTGCGGAGGCAAAAAAAAAGGATATGTAGTCAGATAGATGGATGAATACATACATATATTAACACTCTACCTACATTTATATGCATTGCAAAACAATTTACATGGTACTTCTCTTTTCATTTGTAAGTTTTGATGTCTTAATGGGTTTTGGATTTTAACATGACTGAAAACACACTTTAAGTGATCAAGAATGTACAGTAAAAAAAAAAGGGTATCAGTTAAGGAACCAATTTATACAGGTGACGGTGGCTTTATCGAGGTGAAATATACTTAAAGAAGTTAAGCAAAGCGAAAACAGGAAGTAGTGCTATTTCTTACATGACACATGAAGACTACATCTTGAAAAGTGATTTGTAGTACAAACATATTCATTCACATTAAGGCTTACACTTCCCACTAATGTATCTACTGTGACTCTAAAGCCCTGTCGACATGTAAAGAGATTTGCTCATCGTGCATCGTTTGTAGTGATGATTGGCCGGTAGTATACATTTCAGGCTCTGGTTACCTAGGTAACTCAGGACTTGCCTCTTTCACATTGCTAACAGTTTTTTTTGTTCATTGTTGCTGTAAGTTGCTGAATTTCTTTGACCTTCCACGGTCTTTGGTGACCACATTGCTGCTAGTCTCTTCTTGTGTGGTGGCCCACACGTCCACACAAGGAAGTAGGATAGGGCGTTTTCCAACGCGTTCTCATCCCAGAGAATCACATACTTCCATTTGTCAGAAGCTGCTGAAGCTCTCCCTTGGGCATACTTGCCAACAGTCCTGTTTTCATGGGGTTCTTCCTCATTTTAACACCATCTCATGAAGGCCTCCCATTTTTCATGTTTCTCCCAGAAACAACCGTAATTTCTACAAGTTTGTCTAATGTTGCCCAAGTTAACAGATCATCTATGAAGCAGTCTACATACAGTTTCAATTAGTCTGTCACCACAACGTGGAAACCCACAACCTGATTTAAGAGCTCTCTCTGTGTTGTCTTATAGATTCCTGGAGTTAATCAGTGCAACTGGCCAGTCATCTTGGTGCATTTAAGAGCTGGCTGTCTCAGTCTTTGCTTTGCCTCTCCATCCACCCAGCACCGCGCTATTGGTGTGGTTGGCATCAGCCTGGCTATTTTAGGTTTTACACCATAGATCACCATATACCTCACATTCAAACAATCATCCAGCTGCCGACACACTGATGACACTGAATAACACACCTCACATAGTTAGATATGGTTTTTGCTTCTTTTGGTTAATAAATTGGTAAACTTTGATTAAAGCTGTCTCTTTTTTTTTTTTTTTTTTTTTTTTTTTTTTTTTTTTTGTCTTTTTTTCTTTTTTTTTTTTAAATTTATTTTCTTT
>VUQI01049521.1:0-17863 GCA_015106735.1 Paratilapia polleni | reverse complement strand
GCATGAAAGCTGTGATTGCAAATCAGGGTTATTCCACCAAATATTGATTTCTGAACACTTCCTAAGTTAAAACATTAGTAATGTGTTGTTTTAAAATGAATATGAACTTGTTTTTTTTTTTGCATTATTTGAGGTCTGAAAACACTGGACCTTTTTTGGTATTTTGACCATTTTTCATTTTCTGCAAATAAATGCTCTAAATGAAAATATTTGTATTTGGAATTTGGGAGTTATGTTGTCAGTAGTTTATAGAATAAAACATAAATGTTCATTTTACTCAAACATATACCTATAAATAGCAAAATCAGAGAAACTGATAATTTTGCAGTGGTCTCTTAATTTTTTCCGGAGCTGTACATGGAAATACGGCATATAAGGGGAAACAGAGTTTGTACAATTCTAACAAGTTGGAAAGTCAATATTTTGTATGAGCACATTTATTCTTCAACACAGCCTGAACTCTCTTAGACAAGCTTTCTTGTAATTTCTTTAAGTAGTCTTCAGGAATAGTTCTCCAGGCTTCTTGAAGGACATTCAAAGCTCTTCTTTGGATGTTGGCTGCCTTTTGTTCTCCCACACTGGTTCAATAATGTTGAGGTCCGGGCTCTGGGGAAGCCAATCCATGACTGAGAGTGTTCCACTGCATTGGCAGTGTGTTTGGGATCATTGTCATGCTGAAAAATAAAGCCATTCAGACACTTTACAGACAGTATTGTATGGTGGATCAAAATTTGATGGTACTTTTCTGCGTTCATAATTCCATCAATTTTGGCAAGCTCCCCAACACCACTGGCTGAAATGCATCCCCAAACCCTGACAGGGCCTCCACCATGTTTTACAGATGGCTGAAGACACTCACTTTTCCTATTTCTCAAGGACATGACTTTCAGATACTGTTTATCTGCTGTAGATAGTTTTTTTTTAGGCCTGCCACTTCTTCTTTTGTCCCCCACTTGTCCAGTTTCCTCAAATATTTTAAGGACACACTGCACACTATCCCAGGATACGCCATGATTTCAGCTAATAGCTCTTTGGGAATCACCTTGTTGGTGCAAAAATACTATTTCATGCCTGTCAAACTGTGTTATCTTTGGTATTTTTCATAGATTCAACTAAAGAAATAGGAACAAATGATGTGTTTTTGCAACAGGCTGCTAGTAACAAAATGCCTAAAGATACAATTTAAAATTGGTTCTTTGCTAAGTGTCTGTTATGTGTAGACGCAACACTGGTTCATCTCTTGAGGTTAGGTGCCTTTTATATGCTTGAATGATTCATTGGTCAGTGCTAAGTGGCTTAAAGAAATGAGGGGTGCTCAACACTTTTGCACAGTACGGTAATCTGTACTTGTCCTTTAATATTGTAGCATCCAGGGGAGACGTGTTCTGGAAGTTCTGGGTTTTTCTGGTGTCTCTAGGCTTTTAAATTCATTGGATTAAAAAAACTTAAGGTAATCAGTTACCATAATTTCTTGAGTTCTGCCGCCTTTGGGGAGTTTACAGTGTGTCCACATTTGTCTCAATAGGTGAAACCATTTGGAAGACATTTTTTGAAAGAATAGTGAGGATATATCTGACAGTAAAGTGTTGGAGGGGTTGGAGTTACTTTAACTAACTATACAAATGGCAATAATGTGTTGCCACCTTGCAACTTTGCTAATAGACATGCATTGAAAAACGCTAGACATGAAAACTCTCTTAGTAAACCACTGACAAAGCTTTAACATCAAAATAAAGCTGTTTCAGCTGAAATTGTCCTTATCAGCACTCAAGAAATTGCCGTGCACAGCTAACATTAAATATATTCAGTGACATCCACCATGGGAACATGGCCCCCTCAAGGCCTGCAGACCAATCACATGCTATTTGTTTTAAGTGCCATCATGTGGTATAGGAAGGACCAAAGTCTAATGGAATTCATTTACTTTATAATACCATCACAATGTTTTAAATGACCATGCTAAATTTATTTTTAGCTTTATGTTTCCTCTGTTGGTAAAGAAGGCAGGCTGAGGTTGCAGCACAGAGCAGGACAGGGAGGTATACTTTAGGGTTGGATGTTAAAAGCACCATATTTAATGGCATACTGCACTGCATGGTAAATATGCCTGGAACCATACGTAGAATAAAATACTTTAGTTATGTGTGCTACACTTTATGAGCCTCCCTTCCTTTAAAAAGCATTTGAACTGCAAAGTGTTTTCCAAATCTAAATTGGTGGGGAAATACTTTCTGTTTATCGGCTCCATCTGTGCCCTTATCTCTCATTCTCTAATGGTTCAGCTACACTAGGTACCCACTGTTATTATGTAACATCTGGTCACCATGGGAACTGGTCTCCCTCTCAACCCCCTGTGCTGTATATGGAGTGACCATTTAAGACAACCCATCATACAAAAAGCTTCATGGGATGGTACAGCAAGCAACAAATAGCCCAGAGCAAAACATTACAAGCTGGGAATAGAGAGCAAAGAGCACAAATATGTTGTGCTGTGTCTTAAATTGTGCTGTTTCACTGCATTTATTGTATAGAATGCTTAACATGAATCTATATCTTTGTTTGGAACACAAGTTGATTGCTGGTATGGTATTACAACCATAATGTGTGTTGTTTGAATGGAAGTGATACAGTAAAATAATCAGAGATACACACAAAACACAATGCTGTGTAATAAATCTTGTTTATGTTTAGGAGTTTGCTTGGTGAGAATCACATTAGGACATTATGTGCACTCTGTGGAAATACCAACCTAGCTTTAACTTTTGGAGATGATTACAAGTCAAGAGCACAAGCCCAAACCAGAAATAAGCCACAAGCCCAGTGCATACAGTAAGCAATTTCCCCAGTCCCAGTAAACCTTTCTTAAACTAAATAAAAAAACATTTTTGTAGACTTGATTAGTATTCACTAATCAACCTAACAAAAACTCATCAATCCTTCTACATACCGCACCTGATTCTCTCCAACACAGTGGGATGTAATGTAACAATTAGCTTGTGTTAACAGGTACCCCAAGCAAAGGGTTGGCCAGTTGAAATATCTGGTGGCCACATGCTAATGCATGAATTAAAATGCACCTGGTGAATAACTAAATTAATCACATAACAACATGCCCACCAACAACACACCAAGTTATAGCACAAACCTTTTCCCCGAAGTTCCCGAGGTAATTGCATTCAAGCACTTAAATCATTTTCTTATTAGAGAACACCACAAATCCTGGTCCCGCATGTCACGGATTTCAAAAACAAGCAATAAAAGTGCACAACCATGGCAGGAACCAGCATGGCAAATGCATGCATCCACAGCAAAATGTCAAACTCTGATTACCAGGAATCCACAAGCTCAAAAAAACAACTCAAGAAACAATCTTTACTTGAAACCTACTATATGACAGGTGTTTTTTTCTACTCTCCTAACATGTGTCACTCTTGTCTCACAAATGCAAAATTGTATGCTCTGAAAGGTTAACTGAACAGTCGTGGGTTAATCTATATATACTGTTAATATACAATCAAATGCTTTTCCACTTATTTTGTACTAAACATGTCCATTCACTCACTCTGTCCATTCTAAACAACATGCTAATCTCCTTATCTAATGACCTACTCTCCCACTTCAGTGTGTTTACCAAGCTAGAAAGTCTCCATCCATTTTTTCATGTCTTTCTCATTTGATTATGGCATGCATAGTAAATCTAACCTAAAAGGATGAAAAAAGCAAAACAGTAGAATGCATTAAAAAATTGAGTTTTGTATCAAAGCCAGACCTCTAGCAATCAACTTTCTTTCCTTTCTAACATACTGTTGTTTTGTTAATTCTAAAAAAAAAAAAAAAAGGTCTGACTGCATGTGAATGTATTATGAGACCCGCAAGAAATGCTCATTAAAGACCACTCAGGCTGAACAGCAGCCTACCGCCTCCAACTCCAAGTGTTGCTGGTGTACACAGACTTATAAGTTTGCTTTCCCAAGGGACTCTTGCAGTCAGATGTAGACATTGAAAGCCTCAGGTTTGCCTCTGCCAGAGATTTCTGAGGCTGCCAGTGTCTGGGCAGGGACCTGTAACCAGCTTGACTAACTGGGGTGGAGACAGAGCTCCTTGTTGGCGACACAAATGATGGAAGCGGAGCTCGACTCAGACTCCGGCTTTGGCTCTGGCTCCAAGTCTGGCTGCCTGTTTTCTGTGGGGCTTGGTAAGAAACCCTGGCTTTCCACTCTGCTGGCGGCTCAGGCAACATTTTGCGCTGGGCTGCCAAGTGGACGTTCGAGGCAAGGGTTTGCTGGAGGTTCTGGAAGGCGAAAGCTTCATCTACCAGGCCCAAGGGGTGCCGGGAGGCAGCCTCCCACGGTGTAAGGGGTTTGTGGCCTTTTTCCAACCAGGATGTCTGTCTTGCTGGGGGAGTTGTCGAGCCCCGAGCTGGGGGCTTTGGGGAGGAAGAAGTTGAAGCTGACTTCTGGCCTGTGGATGGCACTCTGGCTGGTGGAGAAAGGGAGTAGCTCCTGCCAGTTGCCTGTAAAGAAGGATCCAGACATGTTTATTTTAGTAAGGGTTCATTTGTGTTTGGCTCTTCGGCCAAATCAAATCAGCTCGGATAAGAGTGAAAAATAGAGCAACGCTCTGCCAGGATGATTTCTTCTGAACCCTGGAATACATGTATAATTCATTTGTGTATAAATGTGTAAAAGAGTTCTAGGATATGTCATACTGTAGCCAGTGAAATAAATTAACTGCAAAAGCTTCTTTAACCCAGTGCTTTACAATTTGTTTAAACGGCATGGTCCCCCCCCTCATTTATCAGAGCAACTGGCTTATGAAAGTGCATGAGCATCTGAAATCATAAACCACATTCATCTTATTTTCACTGAACATGGTTTGCTAAACAACAACAGTTTGAAAGAATAATGAGATGGAGATGCTAAATGCCTAATACTAATAATCTCCTTAGGATACCTGCACTGCCAAGGGTTACGTGGGGTGAAAAATCAACCTCTGCGCTGTGCTCTCACGGTGCTTTCTGTTAAATATGGTAGATAGGTAGAAAAGACAGTGCTGCCATCATCTGGTGAGTGATGTGTACAGTCAACTGACAAAAGATGGCAAAAAAATGAAAGAACAGAAAAGAAGAGGGTGCAGTCATAAATAGGTAAATTCCAAATCATTCGAGGGGAATAAATTTTCTGCTGACTCAGGTATGAGGTAGGCTTAAAATACCCACAGGAGTGCAGTCCTGGACATGAGAGTACATAAGCAGATTAGCAGACAACCATAAGTCATATTTTTAGTCTACCAAAGGAGACTGATAAGATTGCTATCTACTTGTGCATGGTTTATGTTTGCTATCTGCCATTTCTGCCAGATTTAAAAATAGTTTATATATGCAGGCATGTTACAGCCCTGTTTAAGTAGATTTGTGGTTTGGCTAAGGTTTGCTTTAGGGTACCAGGTCCCACATAGAATATTTACACTGCTCTTTTCTGATTTAAACGTAGATAATATTAAGTAAAAGGCATCAAGGTTTTGTAGTATCAGCACTATAGGGCATTTAGAGCCCACACATTAATGCCCATAAATTAATGCAGATAAAGATGCATGTGTAATCAGCACATGAGGCTGTGGGGGAATCACTTCTGTCCAGAAATAGTTGGGAAAATCGACTAACTGAGGATATCAGGTGATACTGCCACTTTCATCTAACATATACTGTCCTTTTTCAAAATGCATGACACAACATGGATATGCATTTCAGCTGGGCCCACTCACTTGACCATAATTATCCAGTGAAGTCACCACTCTAATAATACTCTTCATAAATGCATCATCAGGCAGTCATTCTGCAGGAATGTGCATCTCAGCTCTAACCTCAATTCCAAAAAAAAAAAGGAGATTATTTGGATAATGAGGTGTATCTGGCTGATACTTCTTAGAACCACTGTATGCAATGGTATGGACTAATTTGTAACTGATTTTTCTTTTTGTTGTCAGGGTAAGAATACAAAAAGTGACAGTGTTTATAGTGCAGGTGGAGAAGTGGTGAAATTCAGCAAGATGAAAAGCAAAGAGAAGGGGAATAGGAAAAAAACCCTAAAAGCATGCTCAGAGGACAAAAGAAGGGAAACCAAACAAAGATAAAAGACAGTTTAATGGCACTGCAGTGAATCATACAGAAAGTGCACTACGAAGAGAAACACACAGAGACAAAGAAAAGAATATGAACCAAAAAGCAGCCTGTACCAGAAATAAATTTGTGAGCATTACGAGGCTGGTTATCCTTTCAATAATTCTTCTTTTGCATATAATTTATTATCTGTTCCTATATCAAAATGAGGAGCAGATGCATAAGGAGTAAATCTATGAGAGAGTGAGTGATATTATATAACTGTCTCTTATCAGGGAAAATACTATGACAGTCTGTAAGATAGTAGCTTTCACTGGCTTAAGTTGAAATTTAAGCCTACTCTCTGGACCTCAGAACCTCCTCTCATGAGGGAGTTTAAATATAGTATCTAACATGATGCAACAGCTGGTAGAAAGCTTTAAATAAAACCAACCCACTTAAGTAGGTCCTGTGGAAAAGGAACTGGGAAAGGGTACTGAGAAAAAAAAAAGAATCAAACATTTCATGTTTAAGCAAAACAGTGTTAGTTGTCACACGTTTAGCTGCTGAATTATTTGGCCTAGAATGGCCTAAAACACCACAGCTGTTACATAATCTGTGTACTCAGCATCTCTGACATTGCAAATTAAGCCTTCCGCTTGATATCATTACACACCATAGGCCCCACCCTTCTCACTTACCCACATATTTTTATTTTATTTTATTTATTTACTTTTATTATTTATTTAGAAACTTTATTTTTTTGTCCTTTTCTTTAAAAATTTGTAATGTTAGGAACATTTTTCATTTTCTTCTTAAAAAAAATAAGCTTCCTGTCTTCACTTATCCAGTTCCACTGAATTTCTGAATTTTTTTCTCTCACCACTTTCTTTCACTTAACACTGAGCATTATGCTCCCCTACATTCTTACACACTACTACAGTTTTTTTTTTTTACATAAAAATTAATTACCTTATATTGATTTTTGCATAATTTTCTATAAAAATGTTTACAGTTATTTTGACTACTTTGTGCCTAGTAAGATATACTTACATCCTTTTCTTATTCTTATATTCTTAATTTGATAGCTATTCATTTTGCTTTAGCTCTCAGAACTTGTAGACTGTCAAGTTCTGCCCTATGACAACAGAAGGAGTTGGTAGTGAAGATAGTCACTGCAAAAACAGCTTCATGTGCTCGAAGTATTCCATTTAGCAGTTAACTGCAAGAGCACAAACCCTTTGATTCAAGCAGACATCAAATGAGTCATGATTCTACAAGAATCACTCTTTATCAACTGCTGTAGGCTTCCACACCTGAGCTGAGCTCTTATTAGCTGTAAACTTAGGCTTAGGAGCCACTGCAGTTTTACCACCAGATACAGATTCAGGCCTGGCAGCCACAGGGAAACTGGGAGCAATATAGCTACTGGGAAGCTGTGGCTGGTAAGGTACTGACGGAGTAGCCAGATAGGGAGGGCTATTGGCTGGCTGGTAACCAGCCTGCACTGAGTGATGGTAGGGAGAGTTGGGAGACTGTGGGGCTTGTGGATGATAAGCAGGTGGAGCAGGTTGTTGATACTGTTGGTTATATACTTGCTGGTATGGCCCACCAGGAGGCTGCTGATAAGGATTAGGGGGGGGATAAACATTTGTTTGCATTTGCTGATACTGGCTATCATGCATCACAGGCTGCATTGGCATCCCATAGGCTTGTTGGGGGTATGGGGCACTAAATTGTCCAGCTGGCTGGACCGGGGGCATTTCCTCATATCTGACTGGTTGGTTATCATCAGGTGGATTAGGAGGTGCACAGCTGGTTTTAGGTGCAGAAGTCTTGGTAGCCTCTGCTGCTGGGCCAAAGATAAAGAGTGAGGAATTTAGCTGATAGGGTTGATGTTTCATGACATCTACAACATTGAGAGGTTTAGGGGCAGGTGGCTGTTTCTCTTTGTCTTTTTTCTTTGCTTTGGTTGAAGGGCTACTTGAAGGGGGCTGCTTTGTTGCTGCTGGGGGATAAAAAGGTGACTGAATAGGATTATATGCCCGTGGAGGTGGAGCACGTACGTTGGGAGTATATTTCCACTCATTCGGTAAGGAAGCTGCTGGTGATGCTGACCGGCTTGCCTTGTTTGCTTCCACGGTCTCAGAGTCCACGATATACTTCTCCATACGAGACTGCCTCTTTGCAAACATATCAGCTCCTTTCCCTCTAACAGCTGGCATCTCAAATGCTGAACCCTGGGATGATGGGTTTAAGACAGTGGCCATTGGGTTGATGGGTGATGAAGCTCTTTGACCAATAGTAAAAGAGAGCATTCGCTGTGGTGGGGCAGGAGGGGATCGGCTTTGTGAGGCATTTTGTGGTGGATGCCATGGTTTTGGAGAGGGACGAGTGTTCACTGTGACTGTGGAAATATTCACAGATTTTTGCTCTGACTGCGGTGTCCAGGCATTCACAGGTGTCTGAGGCTGTGTCTGAGCTGGTTGCCATGTATTCATTGGTGGTTGTGATGGACTCTTTGATGTGGGCTGTTGCCACCTTGGCTGTGGTGTTGGCTGTGCTGGAACAGGTTGAGCCCATGGAGGCTGATGTTGGGCCTGATTTTGCTCTTGAGCCCAAGAACTTATGTGGTGTTGACCATGCTCTGGGGGATGCTGAGCCCATGGAGGCTGAGACTGAGCCTGGGTAGGCACTGGTGCCCATGGATTTAAATTGGCTTGAGGCTGTGGTTGGGCTACTTGGATCCAAGGTGGCTGAGCTTGGGGTTGAGTTTGTGATGGGGCCCATGCATTCACTGAAGGTTGCTGTTGAGGCTGAGCTGATACCCAAGGTGGTTGAGGTTGACCTGGTGCTTGAGCCTGTTGCCATGATTGTGGAGGAGCCTGATGCTGTGGTTGCTGAACCCATGGTGGTTGTGGCTGGGATTCTGGTTGTACATCTTGAACCCAAGGAGGCTGTGCTTGGGATTTTTTGGGGGGTTGTTGTACCCATGGTGGTTGGTGTTGAGAGTCTGTTTGTGATGGCTGTGTCCACTGGTTCTGGTGTTGCGGCTGCATTTGTTCTTGGGCTTGACCCCAGTTTGGCTGTATTTGCTGTAGCTGTGGCTGCTCAGTAGAGTGTGCCCAAGGTGGCTGACTCTGCGGCTGAGACTGAGGTTGCTCTCGTGACTGGGCCCAGGATGGCTGAACATGTGCCTGGGCTTGTGCTTGCTCTTGAGGCTGAGTCCAGGACTGCTGGATTTGAGGGGTCCAAGTATTTGTAGGAGGTTGCTGTGCTTGGCTCTGAGGAGGTTGACGTGTTACCCAAGGTGGTTGAGGTGGGGACTGGCTTGGAGGTGGTTCTGGGGGCTGCACTTGAGCTGAATGCCAAGAACTGGAAGATGACTGTTGTTGCACTTGTGTTTGTGCTGCACCCCAGGTAGTCACAGGAGAAGACTCAGGCTGCAGCATAGTATTCATATGACCATTTGCCTCCTGAGCTGTAACTTGCATTGGCTGTTGTTGAGATTCAGGTTCCAGGAGAGGCCATGTGTGCTGTTCCTCTTTGCTGGTGCTGGCAGGATTCTCCTGGGGTGCAGGAGGGGGAGAAGACTCAGGGGCAGGTGCAGGGGTTGGCTCTAGTTCTGGAGCAGGGGTAGTGTCTGCGGTGGGGGCTACAGCAGGTGTAGATAGACTATTTTCAGCACACTGAGGCATGTCCTGATTGGTCGCTTCTATCTGTGAGGACCAAGGAGGTGAGTTGGGGTTGATCACAGGCTTTGGGGCAACTGGTGGAGGAGTCTTATGCTTAACCCGTTGAGGCTGGAGGAAATTACAAGCCTCAGCCCCAAGGCTAAGATAGTCTTCCTCAGGTCCTGACTCAAAACCTAACTTCTTATCACCCTTGTTGAGGAGGTTCAACAATGCTGGGTTTGGGGATACTTTTGGGGCTTCCTTAAATGTGAACATAGGCTTTCCAGCACTCCGTCTCCTTGAATCCGACAAAATGCCCGTCCTAATTGCAGGAGTAGAAATGCGCTCATCACGGGAAGCAATCTGCTCTCCTTGACCCACAGCATCTTGATTGGTCCCACTCATTGCATGAGAATAAGGGGTGGCCGCCATGTTGTCTACAGAGAAAGGCTTTGCAGTACGATTGCTGAAAGAACTCTGCATTTCATTCGTTTGATGCTGGACTGTGCCATTGATATTTGCTGAGTAGTGCTGCATCTGTTGTTGCTCTTGATGATATTCTTGCTGTTGTTGATACAGTTGCTGTTGCTGATAATGACTTTGTTCATACTGCTGTTGTTGGTATTGCTGCTGATATTGTTGCTGCTGTTGTTGGTAGTTCTGTTGTTGCTCATAGTACTGTTGTTCTTGAAACTGCTGGTAGTGTTGTTGAGTTTGGTGCATATTTACATCCATGTATGTACGGCCCTCTGTTGTGGACTGTATGTAGGAATGCTCCACTATTTTCTTTTCAGCCTCCTGCACTGCTTCCACGGGCATCCCTTGGCGCCTGAGCTCCTCATGTTCAGCAGAAATCTCATCCATCCTCTGACGGCGCTGGGCAAACATCAGCGCACCTTTGCCTTTGGTTTCAGGCAAACATTCCATCTCTGCTTGGTTCTTCAAGTTCCTTTCAATTTCAAGGAGACCCTTGTCCAAAGTAAAAGCTAGCACACCTTTGCTGCTGTTGGTATTAGTGAGAAAATGCTTGTCTATTTCAGAATTGCTTGGGGCCACAAGGGTAAATTCAGGAGCAGAGGTTTCTTGTATGTTGTCCCCGTTTTCCTCTTCCTCCTCGTCACTGTACTCTGGTTCGTCTTCTCCTGTGCCGTAGCTCACAAGCGTGAATTTCTTGGCTCTCTGACGGTGTTTCTTGAACATCAACAACCCCTTGTTATTGGGGTTGGTAGGAGCAGCCGTAAGAAGGAGGGCAATACGTTTACATTTGGACTTGGTCTCCTTCAGCTGTTTCTCAGATAGGCTCTCGTTGCGCCTGAACCCTGTATAGAGGAGGAAAAGAGAGAGAGTTGTGTGTTTAGGATGGGATTAGAAACCAGGGGAATGTTTGAAAAAAATGTCTTCTTTTGGATAAAATTCATCTGATTTAATGGTATTAATAACTTACGGAAGCATTTAATCTGAATTTAAAAAGTACATTTTTAAAATACTGTTTTAAGAATGTTTTGTAAGTCTAACACAGTAAACATTTTGTTTTCTTTTTACCTACTTAAAAACAACACAAAGGCACTGGTTTCACAACTTCGGTATCTGCATTGCACATGTAACTGTAGTTAATAACCAAATTACTTAAAATGAGCATAAAAAGCTATTCTTGTCATATGCCCATCCTGATTATGAGCTGAATATTCTGAATATGTTATTATATCATCTTTATTTTAGTTTAGCACTCATCAAAGGGGCTTGCAGAAGTTACTTGGCAACAGATGATACAATTCAGCTTCAAAATAAAGGCAAGCCACAAAGCAGTTTCAGCTTGTAATATTACTTTGATATCAACCACATACAACATTTACAATGGAAGCAGATACAGAAATAACAACAACCTAATAATACTACATGCTCTGTGGCTGAACTGATCCAAACACTCAACAAATAGACTGTAAACTAAGCTATTAACAGATTCATTCACATAAGACATGATACATTGCATATATTCTTAGTTCACACATTGCATTTATCCATCTGTAACTACAGTATATACATTATACAATTGTGATTGTATCATTCAAAAGTGCTCATCCAGTTGAACACAATACATCGGCCCATAAAGAAATGAAGAAATTCTCTGACCCATGTCTAATATTCCTATTTGTGCTTTCAATCAGTTATTCAACCCTACAAAGTAGCCAGGAATAGGAACCAAGAAAGATTATTATAGCACACATGCAATAAATTCACCAGGACAGGAGCGTCTTTACTGATCCTTACGTGTAAGTTGACAAGCTGTCTGCTGGAAAAGAAAAAAAAAAAACTTTTCCTCTTAAATCACATTTGGGCCAGTCTGATAGTAACAGGCAGGCATGCTTCCTTTTTTATATTCTTGCAAGACTAACCTGAAGGTGGAGGAGACAGCGGGAGTGAGCAACAGAGTCACTTTTTTAGCTTAGTTAAAGCACCCAGTTTGAAAGGATCAGGTAACGGTCTAGGGGAGCACATGCTGGTGTCTGTCAAAGGGCCACTTCTGCAGGCATCATCAGCGTGCTGGTGTTATATTTATGTCTTCTACACAGCTCAGAGGAACGCCCCAGTATCCATATTCACCATTACCACTCTTTACACGGATGGTTAAAAGGTGGTTATAAGGTGAAGCAGCTTTTTTACATAGGATCTATTCTTTTTGTGTCTTTTCCTTTTGATTCTTTATATAATAAGATTTTGTTGGCAGTCCCACCTACCCTCCCTACTATAACTTTGGTTCTGTGATAATTCAGGTTAGACCCGGGTGTATCTCCTTCCATTCAAAGGAATGAGCACCCTCCTCCAACTGCAGTGAGAGACTATTTTGAGGCATACACACACTGGACATCAAGCTTTGGAATGCACACATGTTGACAAATGCAATTTAGTGGTGAAGATTACCCCTTAAAGAACAGAGGCTTATTCCCTACCCTCACACACACAGAAAGAATGCACAAGAGGATAATACTGGTACAGGTGGAACTGGTCCAAAGATACTTACTGGCATGCCTTGCCCGATGCTTGTTGGGTTTGTCTTGATCCTCCTCAGAATCAGAGTCCTGCTCTTCTGCGGGCGTTGCCTCTTCTGAGGGAATTTCATATGAGACAGTAAAAGACCCTCCTTCTTCTTCTCCTTCACTTTGGGAACCAACTGTTTCCCTGGCCCGAGTGCCACCCCCACTCAGGAGGCCCCTCCCTACTCCTGATGCTGCTGGCTGCTGCAAAATGACCTCCATCTGCCCCAGCATCGAAGGGGAGCCGAATACCACTCCATGATGGCTGAGTGGCTCCCTGACAGAATCTGGTGTAGTGATGGCATTGGTGATATGGATAGTCTCCACAGCCTCTCTGTTTGAGAGGTCCCCCTCAATCCCTCGGGCACTTCCAAGGGATGCACAACCCACGTCATCCAAGGTTTGCTCAGACAGGGACACCTGGAGCTCCACCATGTCCCCAGGTGAGAAGCACCGCTGTACTTTATCATCATTTTCCCTAAAGACAGGGTGTCTCTGATCATTAGATGAGGGAGCATGTAGTTGAGTGCAAAGCAGCTGGCTTCTCTTGGAAAACTCTGTGTCACTGTTCAGCTCCCTCCTGTAGGCCTCGTCCTGGGACTCAGATATGTAGATATCCTTTGGGATTTGGGATCTGTGCTTTGGGGAGATGATATGGAGAGTGGTGCTCTCCAAAGCCTCACCAGAAGAGGCCCTCTCACCGCAGTGCATTTCTTCTGATTCATAGTCTTCAGCAGGGATGGGGTGGTATCTTTTAGAGAGGAAGGGGAGATAAGTGATGAGTGATGGTGTAAATGTGTTTTTTCATTGTAAAAATTAACAGAACTTAAGGGGACACAGATGGAAAAAAATGTAACACAGCCATAAATCTAGTTGATTACTTACATTAAGAGTTATTATTAACTGTTATGCTAAAACATACAAATTAGGGAATTAATTTACATTTTTTTCCACTTGTTTAGTAGAAGACATGTTACTGAAGCAAAATTTCAGAAGTGTACAGTCATTGTTTTACTGTAATGCCTTCCCTCAATTCCACTTCTCATTATATTTGATCTATAAACCAAGTACTGGGAAATTTGTTTGGACCTGTGGATTTACAGTAGAGTGTTTCAATAAACACTGAAAGCACTGAAACCACCCAATTTAAATCAGCAAGTGTTTTATATTTATTTTACTTCAACATAAATGACATGGGTAGGTCCCCTCCACACGAATTAGTTGTGTCATACAGGTACAATTTTAAAAGTAGTTAATGTGACTGAGGAATTTCATCATTGGGTTGAAGCCCTTCTTGTGCTGCTGAAGTTGTCAAAGCAATTGAGTAGATTTAATCTTGATGCAGCAAGTTAATCAAGAAGGTCAGGGCACTGAAGTGGAAAATAATTATGTTCAGATATCGCTCTGCCTAATTTCTACTTTCAAGGTCAACTTAGAATAGCATAAAAGAATGTCATTGTGTGACAGCAACTGTATTTAAGTCAATTATCCCTTAAAGACTAGCTCTTCTCTCCAAATTTCATAAATGTTGTCAACTGCAAGCTGAGGTGATCTGCTCTTTAATAATAACTACATTGAGTTTTAATCTCCCTTCAGAAACAGCTACATGCAGTTCAAGGCCCATTAAAGAATAAGCGGGATTGTCTGAGGACATGTCACCCTGATAAACAGACTGGCAATGCCAGTTGAGTAATGGCTGAGCAGCTGCATGCCAATCAGACACACAAATCTGTAACGCTTGGCAAAGCCACTTGGAAAGTCAGCATGGCCGAGACACATTACATTACCGCACTAAAACACACACAGACATGGATGCATATGTTCACACAAACAGTCAGTGGTGCACTGAACTATGCAAAAGGGCACTAGTCATAAAGCTATGTGCTGTCTAAATGCCAATAAAACAGTGCAACAATCAATTTTCACTGCTGCTGTGAGCACCAAAGACCTGCAGTTTGCATGGCTCAGTTGTCCTGATACACAGACTTTGCAGTGTAACCGATAAACTTACATTATTTTGCATTTTATTATATTACACAAATGTCATCCCATGATATTGGTCCTGTGTGCTTTTTTTCTGAAATTCAGAGTTTTCCCAGCTGTGCACAACTCTCATATGATCTCAGCTAACGCCCGGCATGCAGCACTACCTTTTGACAAGCAACTGCAGACAGTCGATCGATGTGTCAATTAGCGCAAACGCTTGTAAAAGGGTGAGGTCAGCACACGGCTCCCCGTTGATTGACACCAGCTCGTCACCATCCTGTACTCCAGCCAGGGACGCCCGACCACCCTCCTCCACCTGTGGAAGACAAAATTGGAGCAAGAGAACAAAAACACAATTAGATGTGTGAATTCTTCACAAACAGCATGGGGTGCAGCATCAGGTAATAGATGGTTACACAAAAAGGGGGGAAAACTCAAAAAAAAAAGCTGTACAGAGAGACCCTCCAAGTGTGAGATTTGCTGTCTAACCTCCATAAAGCCCAGCTATGACAGCACAGCTATTTACAGGAAGTCATGTTTGAAATGTCTGTCA
This sequence comes from Paratilapia polleni, assembly GCA_015106735.1. NCBI lineage: Eukaryota > Metazoa > Chordata > Actinopteri > Cichliformes > Cichlidae > Paratilapia > Paratilapia polleni. Next base: position 2,521 of record VUQI01049521.1, on the reverse strand, counting down.
CAAAGGACAGAAAACAGAAACATATTCCCTAAATCAGTTTCACAAATCCATATTTTCTCTTGGAAACCAAGGGGACAACAGTATTTATTTTTTAAATTGGAAAAGAGGAAAAAATGCATTCTCACAGGAATAATGTAAGAAAAGCCTTCTTCATGTAACATGAATACTTAAAAAATGACCATCCATTACAAGCCAGTGTATTAAGATCAAGCCAGGCAATGTGTGCAGAGGTTTTCAGACTGGATCATTAACATTTTAGAGATAAAAATGAGTGTACCGGGATAATTTCAGTTGAAGTAATGAATATTTGACAGCACAATGTACAAACACTGACATAGGTTAGGTGCTCAGTAATAAAACTGTTAATTCTACCTTGAATTTTAACTGTGCTGCTGCATATTATTGCTGTAGGCGAGCTCTGTGTAGATCCATTTAAAGGGCACCTCTTTACACAGTTACATTAATGACTGATGGTTTCATTTTCTTCTAATTGGTTCCGGGAGCCTATAAAATGGTTCATTAATAAGAGGATTTAATAAGGAGAAATACCTCATAAATTCAACACAAAAGGCCACTCATACAGCCAGAGGGATAAATTATTACTTTAGCACTATGCAATTAGAGGATTTGCTTTCAGGAAATATGTTAAGATATTTTGCCAATATTACAATTATAAAGCTTTAGGAGGGTTTCTCAGATATCGTAAGACTGGTTACAATGTGAAAAAGTTAACTCCCTTCTCTTTACCAAAGCTTTATCCTCGTCAGTTGTCAAAGACAAGATGCCATAAAAAAATAAGTATTGGCAGTGATAAGGTTACACATTTAATTAGTGTCCTTCTAATTTTCATGAAGGAATGATTTGCAAAGTGTACAGAGTACTTTTAGTGACATTAGAATCAATACAGTTAATCTCTGACTCTAAACATGAGTAAGTGGCCATGATATTCTACTACTGATGAAGGTGTCTTTGCTGAATGATCTGAATGATCTCCTGGCAAGCATCAGCCATATCAATCGTGCATTTCAAAACTTAAAGCAGCTATTTTTTCCTACTGTATTTTAACAAAATATAGCAATATTTAAAAATGTAAACGTAAATCTTGCTTTATATCATGAAATTGTACAATGTTGGTGAAAATAAATCGGAAAACACCCCAAAACAGTTCTTGTTTGCAATTACTATGCTGTGTTATTAGTGTACTGGTGAAATTGTATAAAGTGAATAGCTATGCAATCTGTTTGTTAGTACTCCAACCCATGGTCACTATAGTGAAATTTTCAAAATGTAAACTTTGTCCTGAACGTGCCTTTCATTCTGCAAAAGAAGCAGCTCTATGTAGGTGCAGTAAAACAACTTTGTCACTAGATGGTGATGCACACACATTTTACAGCTGATGGAGGAAGAGAAAAATCTCTGAACTTTCAGAGATTTTATATACAAAGGCAGCAAAAGTCAAAAAAGCCCCATTTGCAGAACTTTTATTGCATTTATTTGCTCAACCAGAACCACATTAAAACGTTTCCAAATGAAACTGTTTGTAGTCTGTTTGTCTTTCTTGGGATGCTTGTCACTACTTCTGTTCATCGCTTATATTTTAAATGCAATGCAAGATCACACCTTTGAAATCAGCAAAGGCAAGCACTCAAAAACTAATCTAACCAAGAGCACTGCAAAGAAGCAAGCTTGAGTCTAACATGAGCAGGGCAACATCCAGAGCAATAAAATGAGCCTACTTTGTTATATATACAAAAATCTTTTAGGAGTTCCATTATAGAGCTGGTAACTTTCAGATAAACCCCGCCTGACTCCATCCTCACTCCAGTTTTTCTGTGTTAACAGCGAGCAAAACAAGCCCTATATGGCAGCCAGTGCATTTGTCCCTTTGGGACTCACACCTCATTACAGGGAGGATGGTTACTTCTGGGATCCCACAGCAACCGTCCACGCTCCAAAAAAGGAGGGGAAACGTTTGTCGTCTCTCTTCACAACTCAAAGATACACAGTCAGACAATGTTTACCATATAGCTTACAAAGAAAAGCCTCATATATGCAGTAAGTGCTCTTGAGATTATAACACATAAGTGCTATATGTCAGAAAAGAAAACAATGAACAATGGTAGACTTTTATTTTCTTCAAATGAAGAACTTTCCAAAATTATTATTAATGTGGGGCCATGATAACACCTGGATAGCCAGTTTTCAAATGATCTATTTAAGTACCTTAAACATAGCAGAAAATCACAGGAAATACAGGAGTGGGTGATGTCTCTGCCTAGCTCGGAGGGGTTCCTGCCTTTCACAGCTTTGAGCAATTATTGTTGTTAGATTACAGGCAAATATTTTCCAGGTGTTTCACATTTAGCACTGAATCCACGCTGGAAGATTTACATTTTACACTTCTGTACTTTTCCCTGGAAAAGCCAGAGCCTATTTTGTGTTATGGTATTTGATTTGAGCTATATGTATCTTATGGACTGTATGACACACCCCCCCCCCCCCCCCTTTTTTTTTCACCCCC
>VUQI01049520.1:0-14739 GCA_015106735.1 Paratilapia polleni | reverse complement strand
CAAAAAATTTTGAAAAAAAAAAAAAAAAAAAACTCCCCAAAACCTATTTAACAGGAAAAAAATTAAGCAACTTCAGGAAAGCACAAAAGAAGTGCATTTTATTTTTTAGAACAAACATACTTTTCATTCAATTTGTGTGCAGATAAAAACACATTAAAAAAAAAACCCTCCATACCATAAGGTACATCTACATCACAGTCAAACTGTTACAGCCATCTTAACAGCAGCTGCCAGTAAGCAGATGATTCATTTTGCCCCATTAAGAGGCAAGCACATTTTATTGCTGCAGCAAACAATTATTATTATGACTCGTGAACTTTTAAATTATTTATGAGAGTAATCAGCTGGAAGTATTTGTCTCCAAAATTTAAAATAAAATAAAACAAATATAAATGAAAATCACTGGTTACCAAAGCCAGTGGCAACATTCACTATTTTCCACTCACTTCTGACCATCGGCTACAACACTGATCGACAAATAGTCTCATGATGACGGCATTTAGTTTATCAACATAATGCGTTTCAGTGTTTTTCCAGTGTAAGTAAGTGTTGAGATAAAGTGTGAGATGAACAGCTTATGGTTACGGTACCAGGAGGCAGAAGTTGTCGATCCAGACCCATGTGTCGTTCTTGTGGACGCTGCCTATCCAGGGTGACTGGTACAACTGCTTCACTGCAGTAACAGTGATGTCTGACACCGCAGGGTTGATCAAAGCAAAAGGGACACTGATCCACTGCAGACGAAAATAAGTATACATGAAAAAAACAAAAAACAAAACAAAACACAAAAACAAGAAGACATGAAGAGAGGTACTGGATACAGGAAAGTCAAAATGAAATGAGTGTTCTGAGAAAATCTAGACTGAAGTGACATATAGTGATGCAGTATATAAGACACTCAGATATAGATTCATATTTGTTTTTTATGTCTAAAGAAAACATTTTTTTAATAAAAAAAGCATTTCACATGGTTGTCTTTTTACTTGCATTTTTTTTTCAGAAAGAATTTCGTGCAACTGCATTTCTGTCCAGTATTGTGGGAGAAAACGTCTGCTTAATTGCATTAATGGCTGTTATCTCGTTTCCACATCAGATCAACGTGAACCTACCAGGCCAACAAAGATACAAAACAGCTGCACAACATCTGTATAGGCCACAGAGTAAAGTCCTCCGACCAGGGTGTAGAAGATTGCAATAAGCGCAGAGATGACCACAGACATCTTAATGTTGATGTCCACGATGACACTCAGAGTGGCGCCTGAGATCATGACCAGATAAAAGGATAATATGAGCGCAGAGGCATCATGAAACTAAACAGTTTGAGTTTCGTGACCGCACCAATCTTTTATTTTGCAGTAATTACAAAAGCAAACTTACCAAGGGCCGATAAGATGGCAGCAGACCAGAAAATCTCACCCATGAGTGCAGGTATGAAGAGAAGGCCGCCCATGCGTTTCCCATACAGCTGCTGGAATGGGTCCAACATGGTGACGTAACCTCGTGAGCGCATGGGTTTAGCAAAAAAAAGACCACCTGGCACAAAGGGTCCACACGTAACAGGGTGAAAAGAGGCAACCATTCATAGCCCTTGACAGAAAAACTTAGACCTTTACTTAAAGTGTCCCCCTCAGACGAATTAACAGAGGACTACTCATGCAGGTTTGACTAGCCCTCAGTAAGTAAGGGTATGAATGTGCTGGTTTTCTTCCGGTGTAAATGAGTATACATCTGAACTGTGTCTAAATTAAACCAAAACCTTAGTCATGCTCATTCTTACAAGTAATATAAAATCTACATTTTACATTGTTTTACACATGAAGAACATATAGGACCACTCACCCAGAACTAGACTGAGTGCGTATCCAAAGGGGGCTTGAGCCCAAGCCAAGCCATAATCTGGAAGATACACATACTCAGCAGTGCCATTGATGTACCCTCCTCCAACCCAGGTTGCTGGAAATTATGCACACACAAACACACACACATCAGATTAAAGCTTCAAATTATTTTAGTGTGTATTATAACTACCAAACATCTAAAGGCAAAGGTTGGCCGAATTTAAATAAATCTATAGAACAAATTTAAAAAATCACTTTGACACTGCTATTTATTTCCTAACAAAACTAAATGAATTTACTGTTTTTTCACTCATTAAAAGTAGTAAGGCGCCACTGTTTTAATAAAAGACACCAAACCTCCAAACCTCTGCTGTCAGTTAGTTATAGTAACATCAAAACCCTATGTCACTAAGTAATAAACTACAAACTTCACCTGTCATGGTGAATCCACCGACAAATAATCCAATATCTCTCCCTCCGACCATGATGGTTTCGCTGCGGTCGGTGCCCTCCGCCTCCCCAGAGTGCTTGTTCTTCCATGCAGCCCAGATGCCGACGAACAGGATCAGTAGATAAAAGACCGCGATAGCCACAAGGCCCTCTACATGGATGGTCATTGTCGCAGCAGTCTTCCGCTAAGAACGGGAAGGCATGAAGACCTGTTTGGGCGCACGGAGGAGACGGGTCATAAAAAAACAAAAACAATTATTCGGCATTTCTTTTTCATGCATGCTGAATTGTTAGGTTGGCTTGAAGCTTGCTGGAGGGTTTGATATAATGACCAAAGCCACTTTAACTTATTAAAATAGCAAATTACAGAACTATTTTCTGTTGCCGGTTCAGACGATTTCATGCGTTTTTGGATCTTTTAAAAAGGAATTCGAGCTAAATATTAGTCCTAAAAGTCTTCTTACAAAAAAAAATGACTTTCAACATTTCTGACAAAATCATCTCCACATTATCGTGTAAAATGAAAATATACTGAAAATAAATATCGTGGTTTTTGCCCTGTTTATCTAGATAATGTGATAGAGCAATTGATACAAATGGAAAAATGGTTTTCTAAATAAAATATAAACCAAACAAATTGGTCAGAATTAATTTTAAACATAAAAAGCTGACCAGCAGCTCTGTGGTTGTGCATTTTGGTCTGTCGTTTTCTTTCTCTTTCATCCTTGCATGTTTCCTTCCCCAATGATTCGTGCGTAAAATTCGAATTACGCACAGGATGCATGAAAGAAAGACGCAGTCTAATCCAAATTTGTTTAAAGAAATAAGAAAGCATCCTAAATCAAGTGCTGCAAATGATATTTGCTAAACGCAGTTTAAAAAAAAAATAGAAAAAAACTTCAAAAACACATGCAAAACTTACCTGAAGTACTTTTAGAGTCATGTGCTGGGACACTTAAGGATAACAGAGAGCATAACAGGCGTTTTATGAAGACCCTCGTCCCTCTTTCGCACGGTGAGGAGCAGCCAAATTGAACCGTCGGTGGGGGTCTCCCGGGTGACTTACTGAGCCTTATAAAGGGGGCAGGTGCCGTCAGAGGACTGAAACCTACGTCAGAGAAACCAAACGTCCCTCTTAATGAGCACCCTGGATGGAAACACGTCACAGTGTAATGGCTGATCTGACTGGGGGAAGGTGGAAGAGATTCCTTTACTCACTAAGGTGGATGAATGGACATCTTTCTCTTTTCAGACCAACTCAGTGACCTGACATGAATTTTAATATCAACGTGGCGCTTTTACGCATCAAATAATCAATATCTTGTGGGGGAGGTTCACGCTTCAAGCGGTTTCTGCTCCGCCAAATTTAAGTGACTAATAGCCGTCTGACTGCGCAGCCACACTTCATGGCCTTTTATTCGATGTCACTCCCCTCATCTTACAACCGCAATCAGCTTGCTCAGCGCAGTTTTTGCGCGACGAAAACCCGTCCTTATGTCCTTGCAGGCGAAAAAAAGGAGAAATATTTGTATTTAAAAATGACTCCTTATATTCGACACCACTCAAACTTTTAATTGTCAATACCTTATTGCAAAGACCCCCCACCTCTGAGCAATCAGAACCCATTTAAGCGTGCCTGCCACTTCCCCTTCAGGATATAGTTGAGAGGTGTCTACTTAATGGCTTCCTCTGCCCGAAGTCGTTTAATCTGGACTGCTCTTGTCAAAACTGACAGGCATCCAATTAGGATGGATCCTGTAGAGCAGCGGAGTGGTTTAATGATACAGTCTGATTGGCACGCATACACACACCCAAAAATACAAGGACAGACGCACAAACTAACATAGACGTTATCTGATAAAGAAGGCTGTGGTGTTTACTCAAGAGAAAGGGTGACAAGTTTATTTTAACCACTACACATGTACAGCGCCCTCTTTTGGCAAGACATCAGACGCGTCTCAGCACCATGGACAGTGGCCAGCATTAGTTGGTTTGCATTTGTGTTCTAACTGCTCAGGCTGCGTGATAAATATCATCTAAATGATTGCTACTTCCTTTTGTAATTGGTATTAAATTAATATTTATGTCAGCATGATACATGATTTCTATTGGAACTCTTTTATTTCATGGGATTTTAACCATACGTTCAGCAAAACAGAATTAGTAATTAGTAATATGACTTTGGTCCTTACCCAATCTAAGAGTAACGCAAGAGTGTTCCCCTTACTGTTCTAGCAACACGTCTTGTTATTTAAGATTAATGATTAAAACACTGTTCGAGTCTGCAAAACATGATCAAATGTATTCTTTTTTGAGGCCCTGGGATTAAAATTTAATTTACTGAACATCAAGTTAAAAGTACAGGCAGAATATATCACAGTGGCATCTCAAAAGTTGAGTACTTGTATGAACACTGACTTCCAAATGTTTTTATTTGTTGACATCTGACTTGATTTCACTCAATATTGATGCCAAAACCTAAAACATCCGGAAGACAGATGGAAAGCTTTCTAACATCATGTTTCACAGATGGCTGGCACATGACCTTGGCACTTTTTCAAGGTAAACACTGAAGCTAAGCCTCTACATTTTGTTTAATGATCAAAGCCCCAATACATATATATTCCTTAATAATATATGTACATATTGTTAGCTAAAACAAATCTTGCGTGTTATGTAGCATAATAAGAGAAACCCTAATAATTTCATGAATGAATGTTTATGTTTAAAGAAAATAAATTGGTCAGGGCCCAAGGATGGAAGGTTTAATGAGCAGCTGTTGCTGGCAGAGCTCAAGATGTCTGAGAGGAAAATTTGAGCGCTAAAGAAAGTCAGAGACTCACAGAGAAAGAGAGATTTTCCATAGATATAAATATGAAGCATCCACAGTGCCATCAATATCCAAAACATGAAACAATATTTGCTTTTCTCCACAGAATTTATTCTTTGAAAATTATTACACAGAATTTAATTAACAAAACACACAGCTCCTGTGAGGGATACAGCTTATAGGATGAATCTAAAACTTCTAAAGTCTGCTGAAGTCAACTTGTGCTCAACATGGGTCCTCGTTCTGAATAGACGTCTGGTGGATAAGACACATGATCTCACAGAAGCCCTCTGCTTGTTTAGAAAATTTGGAGACATCTGGAGGATTTGAAGGTTGACCAAACTCTTAGAAATATACAATAACAGTTCAATGTAGTATCCAGACCGTCAATGCGAGTACTCAGTGTCCATGGAGACTAAGAGTGGGCTGAAAGCAACAATTACACCAGATCTGACTGAAAATGTCTCTGTGCAGTGAAAACATTACAGTACAGTGAAATTCACCTGCCATAAATTATAAACCTCCTGATGTCAACAAAAGCAGCTTGTTTCAGCTTGTGGTTCTTGTATTTAAGCTAAAATGATCAAATAAGGTCTGTTTTGCTTCCTCTTCATCAAATCTATCTGTGAAGTTCTCACTGTTAATTTACAACTTGCAGAACTAAATTCCCATTCTACGGTTTGATATTTTCAACCACGAAAAGTTTAAAATTCTTTACACTGGTGATACAAATAGTGTTTTCTGTAATATGTAATATTTGTAGAACTATAAATAGAGTTTATAGATGAAAATCTTTTAAGCACAACTCCACAGAGAACAGTAAACAAAATATTTGAGATTTCTGCCTTGAAACCATCCAAAAAACCCCCATTGAAAATGCCCTGTATTTGCTATAAAGCTTGTTTGAGGAGAGGAAGCCTGACAAACACTGACAAAAAAAAAAAAAAAGAAGTAAGCACACAATCAGACCTGCACTTATTTTTAATGCAAGCTTTCAGTGAGCTAAAGCACAGGATCAAAGGCTCACATTATAAACTTTGTGCAGACTGAGCAGATGTTTTGTTTCGTTGTTTGCCTTTGAATCACCGAAGTACCATCGGTAAATTCTACGAAGCACAATGTTGGATATATTCTTTCCTTTTAGCAATGAAATAAGGCAAAAAAAAAAGCTTTGTAGACAGACATTTTGTTTTTTAAACAAACTTTACAGGCTAATGTTACAATCATTGTGACAATCATTTTACAGCTAGGTTAACTGATAATTAGACCCTACTCTTTTAGCCATGAATAAAAATATGTACAACTTATTTTACAATTTTAACTATCAACATGACTACAGCTGGAGCAATGTTAATCAAACATGAGCAGAGCTGTATGTGGCGTTAGCTGCAACAAGGATATAGTAGCTGTTTTTTTTTTTTTAACGTGGCAGTGAAATGGCCCTCTATGCAAGCTTGAAAAAGGCGACACACTGGAATACATGAAGATATTTGGTGTTAATGAAACAAATACCAGAAGACTTGCCTATGCTGAAGTAATATATGAAAGTAATACATAATAATGTATCCACAGTGGCCCTGAGAAACATAAGAAGAAAGAAAATAAATGAGCATTTGGCATACGTCAGAGGTGGGGAAAAAAATCTAAAGGACCATTTGTTTTATATATATCATTTATATTAAAGGGACACAAGACCTGGTATATACATCAGTGGTATGATGTTGGCTTCAATCTGAAAATCGAAAAACTCTGGTTCATATCACCAGAGCCAGAGTTTTTTGACTGACTAAAATACATTCGAGAACCATTTAAATATCCCATTAAAAACATTTAATTTTAGTGGTACCTCTGAAGACAGTGTCAACCCGTCTTTCATAAAAGACTTCAGCAAATGCTGCTACTTCTGGTTGGTGCGTTTTCATGCCCTCACGTTCGCATTGTTTTGATTTGATCTGGGGAAAAAGGTGAGAGATGCAGTTAATAAAGAATATATAGCACAGGGGTCATTTATGTACTGCTACCTCTTAAGATGCAGGAAACCAGTATACTGACCAAATGGCTACTGGAGACAATGGACAATGTTTCTATGAATGTTTTGAGTCCATGCTAACACAAACTGACTGTTACTGCTGCTGTGATCTGAAACAGTCTGAACTATTAACCTTTCACAGCCACCTTTCAAGCCTTGAAACTGATTTGATAATCAAGTGATAAACTTCTTTATGAATCTGACATCATCATTTTGGATATGGGAAGAGGTCCACTTCTAGATACGGTTCACTGTTACACCTGAATAATCCTATGGATCTCTACCTAAGTCACAGTGACACAGTAAACATGTTAAAGTACAACTAGTTTTTAATATAATCTTCTATAACTACATAGCAACACAATAAATAGGACAACACAGTACTCACTGCATAATTTGATCTATGGAGGAATTTTAGTGAGAGCATTAAACATGATAGAAAAGAAAAAAGATACTGACGATGCAGAACAGACTGCACTTTGCTCAATGATACAAAGTTACAAACACAGATCTGCACTAAAACCAACACATAATCCATTCTGATATGGTGAAAAATGAGACTTTTCTTTTTTAATTAGGCATCAAAACTAAGGTAGTTTTTCAACTAGTCATGTAAAAAATACTGTTTTCACAGGACACAGGACCCATTGGAATTAAGACGGTAAGTAACAGCCAGCTGCTGCTAATCAAATGCATGTAATTAACTAATCATCAGCAAGTGTAAGCACCTCTATAAAAGCAGAAGTTTTGGCAGTTTGCTGTGTGTTAACACAATGCCAGAATCTTCCCAGGAGTGAATGTTCATGATACTACAATTAGAAAAAGACTGAACAAATATGTTTTGTTTGGAAGGGTTGCCAGGAGAAGGCCTCTTCTCTCCAAGAAGAACATGGCAGCACAGCTTAGGTTTGCAAAGTTGCGTCTGAACAAACCACAAGACTTCAGGAACAATGTCCTTTGGACAGACGGAACCAAAGTGGAGATGTTTGACCATAATCCACAGCGCCACGTTTGGAGAAAACCAAACACAGCATATCAGCACAAACACCTCATACCAACCGTCAAGCACGGTGGTGGAGGGGTGATGATTTGGGCTTGTTTTGCAGCCACAGGACCTGTGCACCTTGCAGTCACTGAGTCAACCATGACTGCAAGAAAAAGACCATGAATGAATGCCCAAAAACCTCAATGAACTGAGGCAATGTTGTAAAGAAGAGTGGGCCAAAATTCCTCCACACTGATGTGAGAGACTGACAAAGTCATACAGAAAATGATTACTTCAAGTTATTGCTGCTAAAGGCAGTTCTACAAGCTAGTGAATCATGGGGTGTACTTAGTTTTTCACAGGACTGTGGCTTATTTTAAACAGGAAGCTATACAATTTTTTACCACAACTAAATAAATACTGAGCACAATGGCATTATCATATCTAAAGGTTAATTTATGGGCGCACTTTAAAAGATTTCATGTAAGACAAAGAGTCAGGTGCTTTCTTCTTCTTCTTCCTAATATACAGACAAACTCAACATTTCTTGTATTAAAAATGATCTTAACTGACTGTATACAATATTGGTAAAAAATTGATTTAATATACATGTATTCTAATGGCTCATAGTGAACATAATGTCAACTAAAATGCACTGTGAGCTGAGCTCACTATTGCACGCCCACTTTCCTCTTATATGCATTCTGATCATACCTTGTAACCAGTCAACTCCTTCCTGTAAACCGTCTCCTGTCAGAGCATTGGTGGCACTGAAAAATATCAAAATACACACTGATAAAAAACTTTTGAGTGATTGATTTACTCCTGAGGGTGTAATGGCAAATCAAATTACATCTTTACCACCATGTTACAAATCTCTCTTTTTGGTTTCGTATTAATCCCGTGGTTTAACTCTTACTACGAATATTTTGCTGTTGTGTGTGGTGTTTCTTCACATACTATGTCCAAATAAAGAAATTATAACCCATTCACAGAGCGCAAAGCATGTAATTAAGTTATTTTTTCCATGTTTAGATCTGTACCAAGTGAAAATGTATCATAGGTAATATATGAACACAAGTCACAATATCATCTGTATCATTTTGTTTTTGAGTTTACAGTAGACTGCTCTTTGCTCAATGATACAAAGTTACATACACAGATCTGCACTAAAACTAACACATAATCCATTCTGATATGGTGAAAAATGGGATATTGTTTTTTAAAATAAGCTTTAAAAAAAACTAAGGTAGTTTATCAACTAGAGTCATAAAATAGTGATGTAAAAGTAGAAATGTGATGACTAGTTTACTCCCCTGACCACTGCACCTGCTGTCAGATATCACAGTGTATATGACAATTTACAATAACTTGAAACATGTCTACTTTACTACATGCATGTAAACACATACATGACACATTCTGGTGTTTGAGCTGGGCTCTGTGCCTCCAATAGAGGACATGTGGGCTGGAATACAAACCACAAAGATTCTGGATATTTTACATGTTGCATTCAAATTTTCAGTCATGTGACTGGCACAAAGACCTGAAGGGCAAAACACCGATCTAACATGACAGCCAACAATTAACACTCCACACAACTGCAACACAGGCCTGTCAATTCTCCCATCAGTTTCAAGCCACAAGTACTCACATCACCTCTAAAAAAGAGGAAAAACTAAGATGTGACAAAACTGCAAGTTACAGGCACTTGTGATCCATACACAGCACCTGCTGCAGCATTTCAATCACTAAACACCTGTGTATGGCAGAGCCTCACTGTTGTGTTTTGTAAATAAATCTTGTCTTCTGCCAGGATGAAAGTGCAAAAAACGTGCAGACGGTTCTGTGCCAATCTGGACGGCTCAAAAATGCTGCTGTTTAGAAGGTGAACGGCTGTGGAGAGCAAAGGATCGATCAGTGAAATCTGTCCGCTGCGCCTGTGTGGCGGGGTTGCAGGTAGGCAGAGTGAAAAAATCCAAATCCACATATAGGTGAATTACTTCTTAGCATATCTGACTGAACAACAGTCCTTGTAAAAAAAACACTTGCGTGCTGTGGAATAAAGCTTGTTTTGCCCTCCAAGTGAGCCTTCCCATAATGTGATGCAACATGAATTCTACCAGTATGTTCACACCAGACACTGTTATTTGACAGCAGTGTAGCTATTTTGTCTCTAATAGCTACACTACTTCACTGGCAATGACATAGAGGAATGAGGTCGTACCAGATGTGCCAGGGTTTGTCTTTGATGTTCTCCAAACAGAGCAGCTGTGAGACCTTGACAGAAGACAGAGCATCCCTCATATCCATCTTATTAGCAAAGAACAGAATGGGGATCCTCCTGTGTTTAATATCTGCAATGAGATGATTAGATGATTAAAGTTTCAGCATCACACTGTAAATTAGAAATGCTATTAACTTCAAATAAAGGAACCACAATTTGAAACTAAATCTAAAAAGACAATAAAAAAAAAATGAAAACCTTGTTTCATGTGACAAAAAATATATATGTATACAAGTGATAAAAAAGACTTAAACTTATCTTTACGTAGTCTAGTGCAGTCTAGACTTACAAAAGCTCAAGAAAAAGACACACCAGGTAGCAATAGGTCAAGAAACATGGACTCACCGGGATGATTTAGTAATGTGTCCAGCTCTTCTTTGGCCACTACCATCCTCAGTTTGTCTGCACTATCAATGACAAATATAATAGCCTGGCCCTCCCTGAGAAGACAACAGACATATTTATACCTATATCAACAACAGAAATTTCAAAGATTGTTGTTCTGGGATCACACTCACTTGTAGTAATGTTCCCAGAGGTTTCTGTATCTGCCTTGACCCGACATGTCAAACACTGTGAAAGAAAGACTACAAGAAGAGAAGAAAATCACTTGTGCAAATTGTGTGCAGTTGAGAAATATTAATGTATGAGACAAGCAACAAAATATATTAATCAGCAGCAGACATAATTAAAAATGTTAAGGGTGACATTATATCATCATTGGGTTTTAATTTAATGTCAAACCATAGAAGCTACCTGGATGTCTTGAACTTCTCTATGCTGAAGCCAATTGTTGGGACAATGTCTTGTACCTGGGCCTGAAAAGTGAATGCATTATGTTCTCATTAGCAGCTTCAAATGGGAGCACACATTATAGCAGCATATATGACAACATTTACTCTACCATACTGTAAATGAGGTGAATTTGGTACAGCATAATTACCAGTTAGCCACTGTAGTGACATGGAGCAGTGATGTAACATCGCTCATATTAGACAGACTTACATTTGAGGGCTTCAGTTTGTTGATGATGGTGGTTTTTCCGCTGTTGTCCAAACCTAGACACAGCACATTCACCTCCTTCTTCAAGCCCAGCCATCCTGCCAACTTGTCAAACAGCCCCATTGACTAGCCAGCAACCATAAGCCGTCTGTAGGATCTTCAAGAAAAATACCATGAACACAGTAACATTTAGCGATTACACAGGGCATTTCAAGAGGAGTACTTCACGTGTTCTGGAAAATTCACAACATCAGGACCTATAAACCTAAAGAAGTGGGAGGGCACTGACCACCTGTTGCTAATCACCTGCAGAGGACATCAGAAACGAACATACACTCAAGTCACTCGTCAAAACTACATTTAACATATGATATGATTGTAGATGACATTACTACTTTGTTTAGATGTTATATTTTAGCCGAGGAACATTATAATCTCACTATAGTCAGTAAAGAAGGAGTTCTCTCCACAGCACGGAGGCACACTTGATAGTTTTAATGTTATGCCAAGTAATTGTTAATGTTCCTCGATAACACTTAATAGCCACTTCCACGAAAATGATGAGGTAACCTGGAATTAAGGCTTTAGTTAACGTTAGCGCTATGGTAACGAATCCATCGTAAGGTATCAGTGAATGGCAATGTGTCTTGGGTGGGGAACATATTCCATTGCTAACGTTAACATTACAGTACTTGTAGTTTGCGCTTAGACCACCGAGGGATAGCAAAGACTCGACAAGTTTGCATTATTGTTGCTTAATTAAGCATTCGCACTCAACTAAATACACCCACAGTGTAATCAGACAGTGTAACGTTAACCGTAAGAAAAGACGTACGTGCTTATACCTTACTAAAACTAACAACATTTAATGTCGTTTTACACGACTTTTACTCGGTAAACGTTAGCTTAAGCTAACGGCTTCGTAGGCTCTAGAACATAATTAACATTCGCTAACAGCTATTTCGTTAATCTCTTGTTACTGATGCTAGTTAGCCTTAGCCAACCTTTTGTCACACGCTTTACTTCAGCTTGCTTAACACGGTCAGCCTTTAATGTCTTCTGCGGTACTTGATATCGCCAGTTTAAATAAACAGTCTCAATCGTGAAGGCAACCTAATACAGCTTAACGTTTTAGCGTTACCACGACAGCTAATGATGCTTTCGCTGTGGTTAGCTTGTATTATCCTGTGCTAGAGTGCACGGCAGGGCTGTACTTTACCTGTAATTTTAACCGTGGGAGTTTATGTTCAGGTCGCACTTGACGCTCTCTTTACTTAATTTAATAACTAGCGTCAAATCGTTGTTTCATTCATTTCTCTGCTTGTCTCTCAAGCTCCATAACCTACTAAAAAAAAACACAGAGTTATTTACACTGTGTTGCTGGGAGACCATTTCACTGCCTCAAGTTTGCCACCTGCAGGTTAGAAAAAAAATTGCCTCCAGTCTGATTCTGTAGTATACAGAAGTCATTTTTTAACCACATATTTTCGCTGTTGGGTGCAAATCCCTTTGGACAGTTCCAACATAAAATAAAGGTTCTAACAATTGTAAGCCACAAATGAGCAGTATATCACATAAAATCTAAAAATGCGTACATACTGAACACATTCTTTGGCCAGTTAACACTTTATGGCTTAAATCTATAACCTTCTGTAAGCATTCATGTGACAAACTCACCTGACAATGCTTTATGTCCAAAAAATGTGTCAGTCTCTCGAGTGACAATTAAGAGGACTTGTTTTTGAGAGAGAGACAGCATCCATGGACACCTGTGTTTGTGCATGTGTGTGTGCGCCTGTGTGAGTATCTGAAATACGCTCTCCAGCCACTTCATTAGGTACACCTGTTCAACTGCTTGTTAATGCAAATATCTAATCAGCAAATCACATTGCAGCAAGTCAGTGCTTTTTGGCATGTCGACATAGTCAAGACAATCTGCTGAAGTTCAAACCAACCATCAGAATGGGGAACAAAGGTGATTTAAGTGACTTTGAACGTGACATGGTTGTTGATGCCAGATGGTGCCTCGTCAATGTTAGAGTTCAGAGGAGAATGGTCAGACTGCTTTGAGCTCGTAAGAAAACAACAGTAACTCAAATAACCACTTGTTACAACCAAAGTATGCAGAAGAGCATCTCTAAATGCACAAAATGTCAAACCTTGAAGCAGATTCAAGCAGCAAACCTTCTGCTGCTTGAAGCAGCAGCAGAAGCAAACACCAGGTGCCACTCCTGTCAGCTATGAACAGGAAACTGAGACTACAGTTCACATGGGCTCATCAAAACTGGACAATAGAAGATTGGAAAAACATTGCCTGATCTGATGAGTCTCAGTTTCTGCTGCAATATTTGGATGGTAGGGTCAAAATTTGGCATTAACAACACGAAAGCATAGATTCATCCTACCTTGTATCAGTGGTTCAGGCTCCTGGTGGTGTAATGGTGTGGGAGATATTTTCTTGGCACACTTTGGGCGCGTCAGTACCAACTGAGCATCGTTTAAATACCACAGCCTACCTGACTATATCCATTCCTGACCATGTACCCATCTTCTGATGGCAGCTTCCAGCAGGATGAAGCACCATGTCACAAAGCTCTAATCATCTCAAACTGGTTTCTTGAACATGACAGTGAGTTCACTGTACTCAAATGACCTCCACAGTCACCAGATCTCAATCCAACAGAGCACTTTTGGGATGTGGTGGAATTCACATCATGGATGTGCAGCCGACAAATCTGCAGCAACTGTGTGATGCTATCATGTCAGTATGACCCAAATCTCTGAGGAATGTTTCCAGCACCTTGTTGAATCTATGCCATGAAGAATTAACCCTTTAAGCCCGATCAGCCCATATAAGGGCCTGTATAAAAAATTACAGACATAATCACCTAGTATAAAAAAATAATAAAACAGGACAATGGTGTTTATTTTCAACTGTTGCTCAAAATTTTCTGAAAATATGACTAAGACTTAACAGGTTAAGGCAGTTCTGAATACAAAAGGGGGTCCATCCAGGTACTAGAAAGGTGTACCTAATGAAGTGGTCGGTGAGTGTACATTAGATGTCACGTGCATGTTGTTTGTTCATTTATATTTACTTACAAAATTAGCCCATGTGATACCATGAATTACCATTGCAATGAACTACAGATTATGAACCCCAGAAAAGTGCATTCAAACATTGTGATTAAGTGTGCCCCTTTAATGAATACATTTCCATTTTTAAATTTTGCCCTTTTCTCCCATAAAACAAGCAGGACATTTATGCAAAAATGTGATCAGGATCACTGTATCGTTTACTCAAACCACACAATTAAA
>VUQI01049514.1:0-22376 GCA_015106735.1 Paratilapia polleni | reverse complement strand
CCTCTGCCAGTAAAGTCAGAATTGAACCCTTCTTTTCCTCACACAAAACTTTTCTTTTGGCATGGTCAATAGTTTTTGTTTTTTTTTATTCCAGTTACTTTTGATGTACTACTGCACTGTTTTTGCCATCCAGTTGGTACTATTGCAAGAGGATAGTGATGACCACAGCAATGGTTTTTATACTTTTCCTCGTTAAATAAGATTTGGTTCAGGTGATCACCTCATCAGTACCTTATTACGTAGAAACAGATGTGCTTGTGTTGGAATTCAAGAGACACTGGAA
Organism: Paratilapia polleni; assembly: GCA_015106735.1. NCBI lineage: Eukaryota > Metazoa > Chordata > Actinopteri > Cichliformes > Cichlidae > Paratilapia > Paratilapia polleni. The sequence continues at coordinate 22,093 of VUQI01049514.1, read as the reverse complement.
TGGAATGACTGACATATGTAGAGATGCAGATTTCTGAAAAATTTGCAGTGGTCTCTTAATTTTTTGTGTGTGTGTGTGTGTGTGTATATATATATATATATATATATATATATATATATATGTGTGTGTGTGTGTGTGTGTGTGTAAAAAAAAATAAAAAAAATCAACCTCTGAGACATGCAGACTGAACAAATGCACGCAGCCAACAGGGGGCAGCGTAGCACTAAAACTTACCAGAACTCTCCATCATCCTCCACAGTGACGCCCATCTTCTCCCTCTCACTCTTACTGACCTTCTGCCACTCTTCAGAGCTGCAAACAGGGACAAACAGCTCAGTGGGCCCCCAGGCCAGTAGATCAGACTTTTACTGACCTACAAAAAAGCCAATTTTTTATTTTATATACTGCTAGCTTGTGTTCTTAAAAGAACATAGCACAATTTATTAGTAGATTCATATTTTGTATTAAGAGTTTATGTCAGTAAAAATTTAGAAGTGGAGTAAATGCAGTGCCCCCCTTTAGACTCACCCGTGCATGCTGCGGGTAACAAAGCTACGAGGAAAGAAAGCACGGCTGCTTTCAGCCTAGGTTACAAGAAACCTGCCAAGTTTAAAGATGGTGGCAAACTAAACAAGCAGTTTGTCTGCATAGAGACGGCTTTCACTTTAGCTTCTTCTGTCGCTGTGTGAAACAAACAGGTGGTGGATGGGAGCAGCTAAAACGATCACTTTTCTTCATATTTAAACTGTCCACGCAGGTGGTTTGAATGAAGGACTTTTATTGGTATTTTAATGTGAAAATAGTGACTGTAAGAAAAAACAAACTACTGAGGCTTTATTTCAGCCAGTTCACCTGTGAAATCACTGCTGTGTTATAATGTCATCAGATGAGTTGTGGGGTTAATATTGATCATATGAGTGAACTGTGCGACCCTCTGATCAAAGGAAAAGTAGGAGGTCTGATCACAAAGTTCCTCACCTTATTTAAATTTCAGCCATTTTTAAAGGTCTTTGAATTCCATTACATTCTTTTATTTAACTAGAACATTTTAATTTATAATTATGTATCTGCAATCACATTTCTGTTCATTTCTGAACATGTATCTGTGTATTATCTGTCTGTCTATTCCCTTCTTTTCTGAAATGAGAGCCTTATCTCAATAAGAGAACCTGTTTAAATAAAGGATTTAAGAATAATAATCTTACCTGTCGCTCCACGGCCCGTTCCACTCTCTCTTTCCCCAGGGGTTCCTCATGCGGATCATGTTGAGTTTGTCTGACCTGAAGAAGGCCAGCAGGCCGTGGCCAAGCCTCACCCTGCGGACGTCCGTCACGGCGTAGGCGTGGCCCTTCACCAGGCCGCAGGCCAGCCTGGCCTCCATGTCAGCTTGTGTGGTCGCCTGGAATGACACATCAGGAAGGTGAATTCATTCCTTCATTCAGCCGTTTGGCAGTCGTGGGTTCGTGTTTGACCTCTCCTCACCCGGATCGAGCAGCTGATGAGGCCTCCTCTGTTGTGAACCTTCAGGACTCTCTCAAACAGCTCGTTTCGTTTGGCTTCGTCTTCTTTGTACCCGTTCTCGGTCAAGTCCATCGGCTCGGACACGCCTCCGGTGAAATCCACGAGAGCGTCGGCCGTGTTGCCCCCATCCAGAGCTTCGTAGCACCCGCACATCCTGGAAAACACACACACAAATATTCAGGCGCTTTCTGTGTCATGTTACATCTTGTTACATTATTCAGGACATTTCCTCCAGAGAAACAAACAGCATAATAAAGCTGCATTCAGTTACTGACCTGAGTGCACGCAAACACACGCACATTCGTAGAGGAAGTGCTTACTTGGCGTAGGCCTTCTCCACCAGCGCGCTCCAGAACTCGTTGCTGTCGTTGGAGTGGCAGTACACCAGCTCTCCGTTCACCGTGGGCAGCCGGTCATCGATCACCACGTCCACCCACTCTCCGAACCGCCAGAAGCGGAAGTGAAAGATCCCGGCATATGAGTTCGGTTTGTCTTTGTCCCATTCCTGATCCTTCCAGTCAGGAATCACCTTTGGAAAAACAGAAAGAAAACACGGTCATTACCTCTCAAACTCAGACGCAGCCCCGGCCTGCTCAGCTGTGATTCACATACATGTGTGAAATTTGGTACATGCATGTGCAATCCCAAAAAGCACAAAAAAAAAAAAAAAGCAACCCGGAACCGCCCTAGTCCAACAGGAAGTCCACCACTTTGAATTTAAGATGCAGTGTTGCTGCCATTTTTGTAATTTCCAGGCCTTTTTCTTTGATGAACTCCTCCTAGAGCTTCAATCTGATCAACTTCATATTTGGACAGTTTAAACTAAACACCTTGGCCACGTCAAACTGCGAAGCTTTTCAGTTTTTGTTGAAGGGCGTGTCCATGGCAACATGGCAAATTTCGATGTTTTCGATGTATTGACTCATAGTCATAGCGCCACCTAGTGACAACAGGAAATCGGCATTATGTGATAAACATCATCCGACAGACGACATATTTTCATTCTGGGTTCCATACATGATATACAGCAACTTGATGTATAATTAGTGTTTGTTCTGTAATGCTACCTATAGGGCACGAGGAGTTATTTAGTTTATAGGTGATGTTCTTGTAGGCTACTTTAAAAATAACTCGCATGTTAAACATTAGGGAGCGGTGGTGGAAACAGTCGTCCTAGATAGCCCAGTGTTTATGGCGGTAAAGCCCGTCTTGTAAAGGCACCCACAGCTTCCTGCTGGGCCGGTGTCTTCAGGTGCAGATGGAGAGCAATAAGACGCCCACGTAATGGTGGATTCGTGTGTCTTAGGAGACCTGCACAGCAGCAACACGGGGAGCAATGGAGACGCGAAGCAGACAACCAACACCTGGGTCGCACACTGCTGAAGGCTGACCAGGTGTGAGACCCTCGGAGATTAACTGTTAATGATCCTCCCACAGGTTCAACTAAGAAAACACTTCCTGACTTTTTCTTCTTCTAAATCGATCTTGTTAGCCAAAGACTCTCTCTCCATCATCTTGAGCTTGAGCTGAACTACATAGCGTGAGAGTTTGGGCCTTAAGGAAGGCGGTGAAACTGGTGCATTTGATTTATAACACAATACAAAACAAAACCTGCACAGCAAAAATAAAAAAATATTTTACCCCAGTTTTCCTGTTTTTAATCACTTTTAAGCCATAGTTAGTATATATATGTTAATATTAGTATCAGCCAGTATAGGCCGATCTACTAACCAATTTATTGGCCGAGCCTATCGATGAGCCATAATGACGGTTGAGCTCTATATAAAATTAACAATTCATTAATCTTATAGAGTTCACAGTCATTTAGATTTAAAGTTGAGAGTGTATTATGAGAACAAACACTGTTTACACTGTTTTTATTCAAAGGTTTACACAGACTCTCATGCACTCTAACAGGAGCCTAAAAGTCCATCTCTGTCCCTACAGGTTCAGTGTACCTCCACAGGACTATTGGACCTCATGGGACTATGTGAACCTTTCTGAGGGTCAAACTGTACCCAAGCAGTAAAAGGTAACCATTTTGCTGTTTCTTCTAGATTTTAAGATGGAGTATCAGGACAGGAGTCTGTGTTGTAAGATAAGATGTACCTTATCCCAAAAAATATAAAATTCCTGTGTTAAAGGAGACAAATCAGTCAAGAAAATGTAACCAAAATAAAATAATGTAGCTCATTAAGTTAAAAAAAAATTTGAACATAATATTATGATAAAATGGCTCTATAAAGTAAAATAGCTCAAAACTTTTGCCAAATACAAAACGAAAACTGGTAAAATATTAATTTTACCCGTAGACTTTAAATTTACAGTTTCCTTATTTATTTAAAGACATGCATGCTAGTCTACTTCCAAGTGTATGTTTGAGTAATGATTATTAAAAGGTTGATTTTTGTACCACCGTCCGTACCTTAACAGCAGTGATTCCCAAAGTGTGGGCTGTGGCCCCTGTTGGGCCGTGAAGGTACTGCAGGTGGGCCGACATCAGTTACAATAAATAAACATTTTTTCTTCTTCAGTTAATTAAAATTCTTAATCCTAATAGGATTTAAAATGTTTAGACAGCAACATATAATTGTAAAAGTTGCACCTTTTAACTGATGTAATCCTACAGGATACATTTACAGGATAAGATGCACTTTCATTGGCTGAATCAATGGTGATTCTTTTGGCTTTAACTCTGAGATTGTACAGGATAAAATCCTTTGGCTTGGTCCCTAAATCAAATAGATTTTTATATAAAAAATTTCTTTTGAAATCCTGAAGGAATTTTGACTCAGGTGTTTAGTTTAAAATTGCCATGAAACATTTACATTGGTAAAAGAAACAAAGCCATGGGGTTTAAAAATGACTGACTTACTATTATTCTTCATTTTCTGACCCATCTGTCATTCTAAACTCATCTTATATCTCATTGGTTGGAAAGTTCACTTAAACTGAAGCTGTGGCCATCAGGTGGTGGAACTAAAGCTGCTGATGAAAAATCAACCTCAAGAACTAAATCAAAACGAACGAATAAAAGCACAAAGGAAACACATTTTCTGCTCGTGTGATGGGCTGTGGTCATCTAATGTTTGGAAATGGCTGCATTAGAGAGAACCACACCAGCGCTGAGCTGCTGTACCCCTAAAGGTAGAATAAGGTACACTGTACCTAGATATATTTGCTGGTAGTTTCTATTCACTTTTCTTTAGTTTTAAGATCATGTAAAATAGGTTTTTTTCCACCTTTAGTTTCTATTTAACAAAAAATGCAGATAAATGTAAAGAGTGTAAGCAACAATAGAGTTGACAAAAAAACCCCAAAAACATCATTTCCACTCGTTTTCCCTTAATTGACCTTCAGCATCTTTCACTGACAAGAGCAGCTACAGATTAAAAAAGTTTTTAACGAGGGACTGTCATCCATCCACATCCTGTGCTGAAGTCCCAGCTGATAACACGCTAACACTGACGTAATTGACTAACACACACACACACACCATCCATCCCCTGTGAAGTGAGTGATATAAATAAATAAGTGATCCATTGAGCCAAGACGAGCTGAGCTCCCAGAAGCCCTCAGGAAACTCCCAGCGTTCCCTGTCATACGTCAGCAGCGCCTCCTGTTGCTTAGCACCCTCACACATCACCTGGCTGCTGAACACCTTTCAAAAAAAAAAAAAAACCTTAGAAAGTATTTTCAAACATTTCCCCCAGTCTCCAAAGATAAATTCATCTACAGAAAATGTTCTCAGTTGTTCTTCGACAGCTCCGACGCTCATAGTAAACTACAAACTGCTTTATAAACGCATGAAGTGTGCGTTTCTGCAGAAAACTTCACAGTTTTTGCTGGAACATCACACTTCAGGATTTAAAGTGAGTAACCTCACTCAGTAACCTGAGCAGGGTTGGATGCACAAACGGACGACTAATGAATGTGACTGTTACTGTCCGAATAATTAGCTGTTTGCATCGATCTCAGTTCCCCCGTCCTCTCATGCTAATCAATATGTCCCAACCAAACTACCCAGTGGGCTCGAGGGGGGGTGGGACAAAAATGAGAAACTGGTACACTGTGATGGAAACAGTTGGGAAGGGAGGAGTGGGGGGGGGAGGAACCTATGAGAATAGAGAGAGAGAGAGAAGAAGAGTGAGGCTGAGATTAGAAACTCCATCAGAGCTTCATCTATCAGAGCATCCATCCACACAGACTGGCAGGCAGGCCTTTCCCCTCTCCTTAACCCAGGAATATAACCTCAGAGACGGACATGGACTCAGACAAATCTCCCTCCAACACGACTGTGCTGGAGTTTAAAGAAGACACTGCACTGACAGAGGTGAGGCTTTTACAGCTTCTCAGCTTCAGATACAGGATGGGCAAAGTCTGTCGTCTGAACACAATTTATGATTTATTTTTTTCCAAAATAAGGTCAGTTTGTATCAGAGTAATTACAGTTTTGCTCAGTTTTAATTTTTATTTTGTTTTCAGTTAGTTTACTCGGTTCAGTTCAGCTTTCAGTAGTTTCAGTGTTTTAATCTTTTTAATTATTACAATATGGTGGGTCTTCATCAGGGGCAAAACTTAAGAGGTTCACTACAGGTATTTTAGTTGTGTGGTGGTGGTAGAGTCAATAAACAGATGCACAAAAGCCTCATCAGACTGGTTGTGTTCACAAATCTGACCAAACTTAAAAAGACTAAAAGTAAAGAAAGATTCAGTTAGTTTTCATTTTTTATTTTTATTCAACCAAAATGTCTTTTCACACATAGTTTTTAAATTTTTTGTTCAGTTTTTGTTAACTTTGATTTGGATGTGCAGATATTACACTTCATTGGTTTTGTGCACATCACAACAAAAATATTCACTTAATTAAATTAATATAATACCATATCGTTTTTTTTTTTCTTTTCTGGCTCAGAGTGGGCCTCGGGGGGGGGGTGACTGCATGGCCAAATAAATAAATTAATAAATAGATAAATGCGTTTTTATTAAATTTGCAAACATTTGGTAAATAAAAATGTATATTATTCTTGGGTAAATTAAACCCTAATTAGCAAAAAAGAAATATTTCTAATCCAGTTCTGATGATTCTTCCTTTGGTTCCTGTTAAAACGTCTTCCAGCGCTTTAGAGTCCCAACTCTAAACTGTCAAGTCAAACAGAGAAGACAAAAGATCCCATGACAAAAATTAACAATGCCTGAATCAGCCTCTAATGTGATGTATTGATGTTTTGTATATAAATATATTTTTTCTTATAGTTGGCTAACTGTAAAGTTTACTTCATTTACATAAGATCACATCTTTATATATATATATATTTTTTAAATGAGCCAAACAGTCATTGGGACACTTAAGTTTTCTGCAGCTTTCAGTGTCCCTGATCAAATCAGAAAAAAACACTGAGTAATAGCCTGGCACTCTGCCTTAAAAACACTTTTCTGTGTGCGATCACTCAGGGTGATTTAAACCAGCTGTGTGGCAGCCACAGCGGAGGTCATCAGCACCTCAGCTTTTATCACTGGGGTCAAACGGAAATGTGCAGCTTTCCTGGGGCAGAGCTTCTTTGCACAGATCGATACCTGATATTCGTGCAGAGTAACAGGCTAACAAAACCAGACGTAGCAGCTCATCTGGCTTAAGTTTAATTAAATTCTGATCAACACTGTAGGAGGGCTAGCGAGTCTATGTCAGCTGTGGACAGACAGATGCCTCGCTCCAGTTCCAGCTCAGTGTGAGGCCTAAAAGGCAGCAATCGGCTACAGTGGCCTTTCTCAGCACACCTGTCAATCACAGCAGCCACACCCCTAACTTTAGGCCTCAACAGTAACAATATGGACATTGTCATAAAAAAATTCACTCCCTGTAGAGGAAAACTATCCACAGAGGCCATTTAAAAAAAGGCTGTAAATATGCGTTTTAATACTGTAAAACTGGACATTTTAACATGGCAGTCTATGGGGATCGACTCACTTTTGGAACCAGCCTCTAGTGGCCGTTAAAGGAACTGCAGTTTGTGACAGAAGTTGCCGCTTGGTTTAGAGCAACAGTCCTGAAAATTCCCTCCAAACCAAGCATGAATCAAGTCCCTGGATCTGATATCTGAACCCAGATTAGTCGGTGATATTTTCTTGAGAACATCAAGATATTTTTTATTTCAATTTGATGTATTTGTGAAGATGTAATAGTTTGATACTAGTAATTTTCTACTCTTACACTTTTTTGGACTACAAGCCACATTTACCTATTCACACACATTCATACAATGCTTTATTCTATGCCTTTAAGTGCCTTTTAACTATCACACACACGCGGATGTATCGAGGGTTCAGTATCCTGCCCAGCCACACTTAGAAATGCAGCTGGAGATCAAACTTATCTTCATGTTGTTGAAGAGCATAAAGCAGTTTTTGCCGTTTCTCCTCCAGCTCTTCCTGCTTTGCCTTTTATCCATCTCTTCCTGCGTCTTTGTTTCCTCTGCAGATGATGCGCCTTCGTGTGTCCTCTCTGCAGCGGTCAGGGCAGAAGCGTCAGGACGGCGAGCGTCTGCTTCTGCCCCACGAGGCCGTGTACCGGCTGGACTTCGCCATCCAGGAGCTGAACTTCTCCCGCTGGTACTTCTCCCTCTCCGGCTATGGCCGTGTCACCATTACTGGTATTTGCCAGCACTGGACCCCTGACCTCACCAACCTGATGACCCGTCAGCTGCTGGAACCCATCGGAACGTTTTGGCGCAACGCTGGCGACCCGGAGGATTTGCCGCTCAAGTGCCTGGAGGCCGACATGCAGGAGTTCGGCGAAAGGATTGCAGAGCTCGCCAAAGTCAGGAAGGTCATGTACTTCCTGTTTGCTTTCAAGGAAGGGGCGGAGGTGGCGAATCTCAGCTGCTCGATCGAGTTCACGACAGAGAACTGACCTTCTATTTAGTGCCAGTAGAGTTCTGATAGAGGACTGAAGAAGCATTTTAATATTTCTATTCTGTCTGTTGTTTTACCTTTGAGTAGAAAAACCTGGAAGCTCCTTTTCATGCAATCAAATAAATAGATGAGCTTAAATATTCTCCCTCAAACTCATTCACTGATTAAACTGTTACTGTTTATATGTTTGTGTGTAAAAGCCTCTGATTATTTCTCATGTTCATTTTTAACAGCGAAAGTTAAAGTTAAGTTAATACCAAAAACAGGCTTTAAAACAAGTGTGAAAATAAAACCTGGAATGAACACTATGACAAGAGAAAGGAGAAGAACACTTAATATGCTTTTACACTTCCTGGTGCTAATTAAAGGGACAGTTCACCCCGATGGACGTAGTCTGGTTTCTCTGCTGTAACTGGTTCTGAGCAGCCACTTCTCCCACATAATGATAGGAAGCTTGAAAGTTTACTGAAAATGCACTTGTTGAAGTTTTCTCCAGTGAATTATCAGAAATTAGATCAAACATCCAGAGTACCAAAGCTTGTTTCTGTTACTCTACATCATTAAATTGGTGCCGTTTGGCTATTGAAACTATGGTACATCCCATGATACTGATGCTCAGTTGGTTATGGAACAACTTCATTACTACATTATTTAATTATGTTTAAACTTTATAGTGAATGTTGATCATTTTTAAATTTTTACAGCCTACATCTGATAAAAAATAAATAAATATGTTTCCTGAAATCTTTTACCTTTTAATACAAAACGTATGAGGACACAAACCATTCCTGATCAGCTGAATGTTGTGATAATATGTGCAATGGATCACTTTGTTTTCTGAGAGTTGGTTTGCTGCAGTTGTCATTTGGTTGTTTCTGATTTATCTCATTGCTCCCAGGACTATAGATCATCAGATATTCCCACCGCCTGCCGACAGAAAACAGAGATCAATGGAGTGACATCGATTAAACAACCACTGAAAGCTGTCTCATTGGTGCTGCTTTTTATTCGTGTTACTGAGCAGGAAAGAGAAGAGGTAATCGGGGGGGGGGGGAGACAGATGGACAAATTTTCCTAACCAAAAATAACAAAAAACAATCAAAAAAAAAGTTCTTTAGGTCATCGTTTTGCACAATCAAATGGCACATAATCTGATTATTATTGACTGATCTCTTGCTTTTTCATGAACACAGTTAATCAATTTTTAGCTTTTAAAATGGTAAGAGTCAGAGATTCAGGGAGGGGAAGGGCAGACGGACGATTGGTGTTGCAGAAGGAGCACGAGAGATGATTAGTCAGCACTTGTACGGTAAATATCATGGGTTAGATTGTCTAAGAAGAAAAACAGATGGCAAATCTAAAAGTGGATCTGCTCATTTCCAGCTTCACAGATTTATTCTTAGACTCTACTAAACACTTGCAAAGTGGGCGCTGTTATAGCTCACCGGGTTGAGCAGGCAACTCATATGCTGTAAGGCTAATGCAGAGGCCTGGGTCTGAATCCACCCCGAGGCCATTTATTGCGTGTCTTCCCTTTGCTTAAAAATAAACTTGTTCATTGTCACAACAAGTCGTGGATTACTCGTTTACGCTCTGCTCGGATCAGATGTTGTTGTGTTTGTGGCGTTGCAAACAAGCGATGCCAACAGGGAAGTTGCAGAGTGTTCTCTGGTGGACAAACTACGCAACATCAACATTCATAACATGGATAAAGGCCGTTTCTCCCGTCTCTTCCTTCCTTTTATAAATCTTCGTTTATCGGCCATTATAAATGCTGATACTGCCTTTCATAAACAGCAGGTGGGAGGAGCTTCTATGCTCACAGTCACAGCAGTGTGCCCGAGATGAGGGAAATCCCCTCTCCATGACTTCATACAGGGTCAAAAGTCTATCTGAAACAGAGCATTTAGATCAGTCTGAAGTCTGAATGATTGCCTCACAGGGATTACACGCTGACCTCATTATTGGAAACTCTGGCCGTGTTTAACAGGGTTTTTCTCCTGGCTTTTTGAGGAGGACTACTCATGTAAGCCCCAATAGTCCATGTATAGTTCCTGCTAGTTTTACCTCCTCCCCTTGGTAGTATTCCTTCATTGATAATTGTTCGCCCCGCCCTCATTAGTGTCACCTGTGTTAAGTCTGCCTCACCTGTCCCCTATTATCCAATTACTCACTTGTGTGTATGTACTCCGAGTTTCCCTTTGTTTGTCTTGGGCTCCTTGTTACTACAGAACTAGACAAGCTTTCAAGGCATTTCCACGTGTTCTTTGTATTCCTTGCATATGAACTTAATTTGGATTGTCTGCTTCCCCATGTGTGACCACACCACCCATTTTTGGATTTTTAGACACTTAGTGTGCCTCCTGGTGCCCTGCACGTGGGTCCCCTTCCTCCAAGTTTGTTAAACAAGTAACTATAAGCCTACTTATAAAAAGTGGTTAGAAATTTCTTTTTTAAATTACAGTTCTGGTGGTTTTCACATGCATGAAAATCCCTGTTTAATACGAGCATCCACCATCATAACAGTATATATAATTTTTTTTAAGTCATCAGAGGTTAAGTGTTTATATTAGACATATTACATGTATAGAAGATGTGTTGATGCTGCTTCCCTCTCTGTGTGTGTTTTTTAGCAGGGAAAAAAGTCCAGCGTGTCTCGGCTTGCTCTACAATCTGGCCTTTGCTTACAATAGTTCCCGTTGTGGTTCCACTCAAACTTTCCAGATTACTGAAGCACATCTTGGCAGTTTGGCACCTTTCTGGGGGCTTTCTGTCTTTTTTCTGTAGTCAGTTAAAGATTTGGATGAAATCCTGGGAGAAGCTTGTAAGAGGACTTTGAGTTTTTTTGATTTTCCTTTTGACAGTTATGACATTTAATTCAGATTCCTCAGAACGGTTATAATCTTTACATCATGAAATAAAACCCACAAAAAATAAAACTGTACCCTTCATTGAACAGTGCAGCAGATAACTAAAATCCTTAAAACTAAAAGCACCAGAATATGGGTCTTTGTCCCTCTGGAGACTTTAATTTTAAAATTACCAGCAGCCACTGGTCACAATTTTCCAAGATGGAGATCATTTCCAGCTTAGGAAACAACCATTTTATCACAGAATTTCAACCACTGCATCAGTCTCAGAGGGTTTTACTCCTGATTTGTGTTTTTTATTTATTTATTTATTTTTATTATAGTGAAGTCAAATTTAACACCTTTAAAACGTCTTCAGAGCTTCGACTAATTTTTAATATAAAGAAAAATAAAATTTATACATAAAACACAGGAAAATTGCAATAAAACATTATAACAGTAAAGGGATTTGGATTTAAGTTATTTCCTTTTTCATAGGCACACAATTGATAAGTATGATCCTTTTTCTACATCTACTAATTCTGCCTGTCAGTTCAGGTGATTAGGAGAGAGGTGGGTAAATAGTGAGGAGTGCCATGAGTTCAATCAGAAGATGTGCAAGAGAAACTAAAGCAGAAGATGTAGTTGAAACTAAGATACTACCGCTCATAAAAGAGTCTACGTGCCAATTTTGGCACTTGTGTTCACTGAAAGATTTTCTTGGGATATTAAGGTTTCTGGCCCAACAGTAAATGTAAAAATCACATTTAACATCATTTACTTTGGCAGAGGACAGCACACACGACTTATTCTCAGATTTGTTGTGCACTGGCCACACAAAGTTTGAGGTAGCAGTCATATACTAATACCACAAGGCAGTGACCCCCCAAAGTGTGGGCTGTGAAGGTACTGCAGGTAAGAAGAAGTAATTTTTAAATAAGATTTTTTTTGGTTTGATATTTTCAATTTTGTAATTTAGCTTAAAATTTTTTAACTACATTAATTAAGTATTTACATAAAAAAACAGAACTAATGAATAAAATCCACAAGAAAATGGCTTTTAAAAATGACATTCTTCTTTTTTTTTTTTTTTTAAATCCTGAACTCGTCTTATTGCATTTCATCATTACGAGGAAAGAGCTAAAAGGGCACTGTGGCTGTTGGTGGAAGTAAAGCTGCTGATGGAGAATCAGCCTCAACAGAAGATCAAAACGAATCAATAAAACACAAAGAAGGAAAAACTTCCTCTCAGGTTTGAGTGACCCAACGTTTGGTGGGCTGCAGATGATTTTTAAACTATTTGAAATGGGCCATGGCAGTGTCAAGTTTAACTATGAATGTACAGTTTATCAGTGATGGTTATCATTAAGTGTTGTGCTCTGTGTGTGCCAAAAATACATCATTTCCTCCTGCAGATCAAATTGTTGTCGTGACTGTTGTATAATTGCCCGTGCGCTTTGCTGTCGTCACCGGAGAGGCTGTTTTGTTTGTTTTTGGACCTTTGAAGGGTGTCAAGACAACCGGCTGCTCCACAGAGGCAACGACACCTAAAACAGACTTTAGTTTCTCTCCAGCTGATGGAAAACTGAGAGCCTGAGGAGAGGCCCTCCGAGAACAGACATGAAGGAGGAGGCAGCAGTGGAAAAAATAACACACAATGCACACACACAAATCCAAAAATACATGTTTCTCATGTGTATAACAAAGTACTGATTTAATGGTGGAAAAAAAAAAAAGAGTAAAATTAGTTTCATTAAATACTTTCAGAATAGCTGAACTAAAAAAACTAAACAACACCTCTTTGTGCTGTGCATCATAAGAGATTTAAGACAAATTTAGGATGTTAAGTATGTGGCTAATTCACTGTTTAATTATCTCTTCCAACAGACTCTAAATCTGTTCATACACGAAGTGTCATCTCTGAAAAACTGTTTATTAGCTAGTTTTTGAGTTTTTAGCGCCATCTTATGGATAAAAGATGTTATTTCCTGCTTTATAAATTCCTTTAGTTACCTCTGATACCAAAGGTTGTATGCGATTGGATTCGTTTGCCTGTTTGTTAGCAGGAAGCTCCAAAAGTTGTGGGTGGAGTTGCATGTGAATTTACAAAAGATGGAGCTTCAAACAGCTTTGAAGTGATTAACTTCCAGATAAGATCCAGATCTGGATCCAGGAGTTTTTGGAAGGATTCTTTACCATGCTGAGGTGGGGCAAAATTGGGCATTTTGCATCATATCTTCACAAACAGACTTAGACAATATAAAGAAATGGGAGACATCAGGTTGATGTTCTCTAAGAAAATATCAAACTAGATTCTGGAGTGGAGGGACTTTTCAGTTTTTGCAGATGTATGCAGTCCTGCTGATGTGCTCAGTGTATCGGCTGCAATAATAATAATAATAATGATAACGTGCTGTAATACACAAGAAAATGACAGAGCTACAAGGAGAGGAAAGCTATGTTGCTCATGACACAGATGACATGAGCTGAGGACGTGGCTCTGCTCTCATAAGAAAGTGACGTTTACGTGTATAAATGCACAGTTTTATCTAAAGCGGTCACTGTAAGTCGATTAAATCATCAAACCTGCTGCCCTCATGAGTCGGCACCAGAATACCAGTCGGGTAAACTAATTATTCACGTTTCATTAATAACCGTTTGAGAGACTGGCAGCAGAGAGGCAGAGAGGTGCAAAGTAAAACAGCCACACTAACAGCGCAGGTCTGCAGTATTTTGGTCTTGAAAATGAAAGGCTGTAAGTCAGCGGAGTCAGAGTCAACTGCATATATACACGACACGGGTCACATTTCATTGAAAATTTTAAAATACAGTTTGATTATCAAAGAACGTGATTAACACTCTTAACTTATATGGACAATGTTTCATTCACTGTGCTCAATTTTGACTGTTTTATGTTTTCTTACTTTTAGACTGATCCATTAGTCAGATTTTTTTCTCCAGTTTAAATGAAGAGTAAATTAGTCAGCAGGAACATCTCTAGTGTTAATCAACCTTTTACTATTCAGACTCGATTCCCGCCTGGTGTGGAGGGGATTCAGTCTCAGAGAACCTCCATCAGCTGTAACCGATAAGAAAATCACCTGGATTACACAAAGAGCTGCTGTAAACACCAATAAAGGACACACACCCACTCACAATAATCTGACAAGCTTCTGCACACACGCTCACACCTATCAACACACACACTGAATGTGTAATCAAACACACCCACTTATAACCCAGTAGTGAGCCCAGAGACTCTCTCAGTTCAGGTCATTTCAATAGCACTTTAACCTTTGATACAATTGAAACAGTGTAATTTAAGTGGTAAACTGCAGTGATAATTATTAAGCAAATTAAATTAAATCAGTTATTTCTGTTTTCTCATTTTTTTCTGTTTTCTCATTTTTTATCTGCTGCACATTTTTTCCCCTCCATTTGTTTTTATTATATTTTTATATTATATTATATTATTTACAATGATGTATTTTTATTTTTCCATTTATTTTCTTTTACTTGACTCTATTTTGTTTTTATATACTATTTACTTATTCATTTAATACATTTTTCTTCCTTTCCTTTTTGAAGGTGTTTATTGGTCGCTGCTACTGCCACGTTTGTCAATAATACATGTGGGCACAGTTAAAGATCGCTATAACCCGCTGAATCTTCAGTCGATTTTCAAGTGCGTTACAAATACTAGAACTGCATTTATGATACAAGATACTTACAACTGCAGGTTTTTATACCAAAAAGTTTACTTTATGTCTCATATGTAACCATAATTGTTTTATAATAATAAAATAAATATTAATATTCTGTAGATGTTTTTTTGTGACGCTCTGCTGTAAAATATAAAAAACAACAACAAAAAAACCCCAAAAACAAACAAACAAACTGTCTGTCTTGAAATGAGAGCTCCTACATCACCTTAATATTAACCACGGAGCTGTCAGAAAGGCTGTCCAAGTTACGGACAATATTGGACAATCCTTCACAGCCTCTCCATGACGTGCTGGACAGTAACATGCGTGTTCAGCAAAAGTCATTCCACCACGATGCACCACAGAACGCCACAGGAAATCACTCCTACCTGTGGCCATCAAACTCTACAATTCCTCCTTATGAGTCCTGGGTTATTTTCACTGACATTATCTTGTATATATTGTACATAATATTGTTTAACTTTGGAGTGTTTATTTTAACATATTGCACTTTATATTTTTCCATTACATATTTATACTTGAGTGTCTGTAACAAATGCAGGGACTTCCTTTAAATCATTTCTAAAAACACATTTTATAGACCTGCTTTTACATGATCTCTCTTTTATAAGTCTTTAACATTTTTTTAATTGTTTGAGTACCATTTTTCATTTTTCTTGTGTATTTTTTCTTTATTGCTTTTATTCTTTTATTAGTATCAATTATGTTGACAGTTTGTGTTTTTGTATTTTTCTGTGTGTGTGTATAGTTTGTGTGTATTCTCGTTTCTCTTAACTTCTCTTTAATTTTATCCTGTCCCATTTATCAATACATTGCACAGGAGTAAATAAAGATATACAGCTGGATGGCACGGGAGTGTGGGAGCAATGCCTTCTGTTTCCTATAAATACTTTCCCTTTTTCAGTCCACTAAATCTTTAAGAAATCTCTGGAGTGAGTGTAGCTTTTATTCTCTTTTCTCTCACCTTCTGCCACAGTGCTTCTCTGGAGGCCAGACTGGAGCAGGCGGCTACAAACCAGCAGTTTCCCAGCTGGCCTTGGTGCAGATCATGAGCGCTGATGCCATCCACAAACAGATGGGGGTCGCTGCTCAACTCCTGGAACAAAGAAGATGACAGAAATCGGTGTTGATATAACCTCATTTTCGTCCTTAAAGGAACTTTTTGTAAATTCATATTTTGAAAATTGTTTAAAGTCTTAAAATTAAAATTTTACTAGTCTGATTTCTCATGAAATCCAACACACAGTCAACTGTACAAGCAATATCAGGGCCAAGGTAGAGTTAATTATTTTCCACATCCTCTTATTTACAGACACAACCAGCCTAATTCGAACTGTATTATAATTGAGTCCAGGTTTTAATCCTTTTCTACTGTAAATTTTTTTTTGTGGTCTCTCTGGTCAACAGTAGATGGATGTGGCCAGGCTGGGCAGCTGCCAGGTGTGGATGAAAGCAAAGCAGGGCGTTAGCAAGAGCACTCAGTCAACCATCATAAGGTAAATACAGGGTGAAATCACTACCCGATTAAGTAGAAGTCTCTTCTGAGGGTTCAAAGCAAAAGAACCACAGAGGCCGACTAACGGAACGGCGGCCAAATGATAGAGGTGGGATAAACCATGGCACACACCCAGGAGGACCACTAACTGTGTATGTAGAGACAAATATATGCATGGCTTACACAAAGTTAATGTATCAGCGTGCTATATCTAGTTTAGAGTGGATTTAAAACAGTATATATGTGTACAGAAGTGAACTGTAGATGTGCTGGTAGGTGGATTTCGAGCCAGCCTGTGGCACATTTGCCAAAACATCTTAAGTCTTATAAAATGTCTGATGTAAAAAAAACAGAAAGGAACTCAAAGGGCCCTTACTGTGTGCATTCTGCAAATTACAGGATGCTACTTTAAGTACATATAGCTAGTGTATATGCACGCAAAGTTAAGAACCAGTGTTTCCCCAAAAATAAGACTGCATTTGAGCTGATGGCACAGGGACCGGGTGGAGGTGCACCCAGAATTTCTTACATAAATTTATAATCAGTTCGCCATCCTGTGGACTGACTATAGTTTTGGACTACAGATGGTAGTCCTTGTTCTCCACCTTCTGCAGTTTCTGGTTCAGGTTCTGGTTCAGTTCTCGTCTGGCCTACATCGGCTCTCCAGTGCAGAAAAAGAACTACACTCCCAAGCAGCAGTCCAAAACAGTGGAGTTGGACTCCATCCGATCACAGAGAGGAGATGCTCATCAGGAAACACAGACAGTATGAAAGATGAATGTAACTTCCAGGTCTAAAAAGCGAAGCCAATGCAGAAGTGCCTTAAAACTGCATTCTTTTTAATGGGCAGCAGGGGGAGACTCCTCTGGTTGTAAACAGACTTTGGATATGCAGAAGTTGCTGGGAAAATGTCAATTTCCTCTGTGACCCCAGTAAACTTGTTCCTGATGAATTTGAGATCAAAAACTAGTTTGGAGTCATACTGAATAAAACATGAAGTTCATTTTGTAAATTATGGTCATTATTGGAGTCAAAAAGATTTAAAAATCAGGGTATGCTCATAGACTTGTGATTGACAAGTCGTTAGCAAATGAGCAAGCAGTGTCCTTCAGTTTCACAGTCAGAGTTGCCCTTCCCTCATCACGTCAGGTTTCAAAACACAGTGACAGTGAAAACGCTCAGCTCAAGGCTTCACTATCATGGTAGCTATGTTCATCTTTTATCCTCTCGATGATAGGAAAGAAGCTGAACGAGAGAGGGCACCCACAACAGTGACCTGGTCAGCATCCCAGAAAGGAAACATGAGACAGGAAGGGAAGAAAAAAAGACTCCTAAAATGAATTACAAAATGTTCCTGGGTGGCCTGTTCAAGGAAAGTCGGTGTGTGGGAAACACTGGTATTATAAATGTACTCATGTGTCCAACCACCATAAAGACACACAAATGGGCACGATTTGATATCAGGTTCAGGTTCCATTATTTGTACCCATTTGGAGCTGGTCTGCAGCAGGCGAGTCTTCCATCCTCAATAATAATTCCTCATTTAGTTTTGGTTCACCACGGGACACAAACCCCAGTCTCATGAGTGAAAGTCCTCCGTTTGATGTTTTAATCCACCACAGCCTTATCTTTCCATGAACTCTGCTGCTCTTTCACTACAGGACGAGCCGCGCTTTAGCATTGTTCCATTAAGTTGTAAATTTATCACGATGATTGGTCAGTTGCAGTGATTGTCCTGGAACATATTACATTTTACACATATTATGAAATTATCTGGGTGGTGTTCTTTGTCTTCCTCAGAAACATACATATACAAAAGGAGGCAAATCTCCTGAAACCATCACTAACGTAGACATAGAAATATTCCTAATTTACTGATCAAAGATATATGGACTTTGTCATCATGGGACTTCAGGATGGGCACCAATCACTAAATAGCCTTTGATTTTTATGTGTTCACTGCCTTACACAATGACTGTGACTATTTTTTAATCGGCATGTCAACATAATATTAACAGGCTCTCACATGCCATTTAACCATCTCCTTCCCCTGCTTTATCTCTCTGTGGCTTTTGGCCTGAATCCCACTCACCTCCTTACCTACATTAACAATGATTTACTTATACATGCTGGTGTCTAATTAATAAAATACAGTTTGTTTGCTTTTTAAATGAAGATATTTAAGTGGACTATTCTGATTTGAATTTGATTTCTTGGATTTGATTTATAACCTCATTATGAACACTTTTTTTGGTTCAGCAAAATAAGCTAAACTATTAAATAAACAGAACTTTGGAAACTGAAGCACGCGTCAGTTAAGTCTCGCCATGGCAGCCCCTCAGTGGCATTTTTAAAGATGTTAAAACAATTACCAAAAGTAGTAACCAAATGTGAGACATTCACATTATGACAAATTCTAGTATTCTTAAATCTAGTGTGGAAAATCCAGTATAAGCCACAGACTGTATCTAAAAGATGTAGCCACCGTGATGCTGTCTCATTTTGAAGGCTTAACTGTGACGGACACAGAGGAAGATGACCCAAATGCAGGAGAACAGAGTTAAAGTCCAAAATCCAAATGTTTAATCAAAAACACAGGCCAAGGTCATTAGCAGGAGATCAGTCAGACTGGCAAACACTCTGAATGAGGAGCAGCCAAAAAGTCCATGAACAATCCAATATATTATACACAAGGAAAACACTAGGAACATTTGAAACAAGAGATAATGGCTGGAAAGCTTGAGTAATGAAACAAGACGATCTGGAGAGTGAGCGGTGACACACTGAGGAGCTCAGACTAACTGGAAACAGGTGCGTTACCTAACCGGCCAGGGCATACAACAACAAAAACAGACAAAGGAAGAAGTAAAACTGTCAGTAACAGACAGAGACCAATAATAAAGTTAAACAGGAAATGACCTGACAGAAACCCGAAATCATGACAATAACGTTTGTTTTTTCTTTTATTTCCTGGAGCCAGAAGTGATATTTGTGGTATATTTGAACCAAAAACACTGGCTAACTTGGTTAGCAAACTGCATCTATAAACTGTACAGGTGCAAAGCACATACACTGATAGCTGCTAATTAGTACTTACTACCAGACTGGAAAAAAAAATAAATACAAAAACCTCCCTCACCAATTCTATTAAAAATGCTTCAAAAGGCACCAACAGCACAAACATAGTCGAGGGGTCCAGTTCAGGGAGGTGGCTGACAGCAATCAACTATAACTGCCTGTGTCAACATCCACCTGTCAATCAAAGCAGCCACATCAGTATCCAGAAGGGTGATTCACAAACAACCAACCCTCCTGGAGTTGTTATGAAGAGGAAAACTAAGCAAAGAGACCAAAACTTTTTTTATTTATTTATTTTTTTAAAATCAGGCTGTAAACATGTTTATTTTTGCTGTAAAGTTAGACATTTTAACATGGGAGTCTATGGGGACTGACTCACTTTAAGAGCCAGCCCCAAGTGGACATTAGAGGAACTGCAGTTTTTTAAAACCCTTTAAGTTACCACCTGGTATAGCTAGAAATATAGAAGTTATTGTTATGATCAATGCTATAAATCTAAAGTTGTTTTTTGTGTGCTGGTGCTGAAGCAGAGGAGGTTAAGACTTGTCACCTCAGGGAAGTTAGGGTTAAGTTTAGGGTGTAACCAAAGAAATATTTCCCTTATCTCTCCACTCCCTGAACAAATCAATGATATTGATCAACTGGAGTGCTTTAAGTGTCCTGTTTAATTATTTATAACAAGTGATTGACAGTAAAAGCAGATTACATACACAGAGATAAGTGTTTTCATTCTGTATACATACACTACAAGCTTGTAGGAAGACAGGCATAACTTATCAAATAAGACTTAATGAAAAACAAATTCAAAGCACAGTGTCTTTAGATTTCATGTAGGATGTGCCAACGAAGGAAAAGAAAGAAATTCACGTTTTGATTCTGTAGTATAAATGTGTGAAACCTAATACAGAGCAGGGAACTGCCTGGTTCTGTGTTTATTTCAAAGACAGGCTACAGTGTAGAAAGCAGCAGAGAGTCGGTGGAAATCTATTAAGCACCAATTCCATTATGAGCACGATGTTTCTCCATCATCTGAACTTAAACAGCTGCAGTGATTGCAGTGCATAAAGCATTCCTACAGTTCAATGAAATGCAGAGGGTGACTCAAAGCCTCTGAGGCAAGGCACGTTTGGCAGTTCACTCTATTGAATGTTTATTTGAGGCTGAGGCCAAATGCAGCAACATTATAAAGTGATTTATCCACCATATAAAAAACAGTGACACCTTATAACGATAATATTAGATATATGCAAACATTCCTGTTAGTTTTGTAAATATGACAGATTCACATTACTTTAAGCCCTCTGGTTAACATCTTAAAGAGGACCCACTGCGCCCATTTTCAGCTCAATATTTTTCATCCTCTGACTCGTAGAGTAGCTTTGCATGATTGTTATTTCAAAATAATCCTTATTTAGCTGATCCTAGGCCTTGGTGTAGCCCCTTAGTGCATCCTCTGACTGAAACAAGCCGTTTTAGCTCCTCCCCCTTTAAGATAACTTTCTTCTGATTGGCTGCTTCTTGCAAACAGAAGGTTTTAACAGTGGGTGGCTGGGACTTCTGTGCTCAGTCAGAGGTGTGTGACCATAACAGGGATATCCCATCTCATCAGTGAAAACTGTATGAAACTAAATGTTAGACTGGTATACAGCACTTTCCTATTCTACTCTTACTGAGCACCAAGCATTACACAATAAAACAGAAATTATAGTGTTAATGTTTTTCTTTACAGCTCAATTTTAACATCTACATATCCCCTGCAAAGGACAAGTTCAAGGGTTATTTCATAAATCTACACTGACTTTAAATCTACACACAACTACTTATCAATAGAAAAAAATAATTGCAATTTCTCCTTTCTGGTCTTTATTAGGAAATATCCATGCATCCATTTGTTTTCTGCTGACAGAATAAAAAATAAAGCCAAAGATCCCCGGATTAAAATGCTTTCTGTGAGTCATATTTTGTTATAACATAAAATATGAACAGCTGTGGCTTACGTGGTGGAGATAAGATAAGGAAGAACTATAAGGCAAGCTTATTTCCCACATGTCCACAAATTCTGTCACAAATACAGTGGTGTGAAAAAGTGTTTGCCCCCTTCCTGATTTCTTAGTTTTTTTGCATGTTTGTCACACTTAAATGTTTCAGATCATCAAACAAATTTAAATATTAGACAAAGATAACACAAGTAAACACAAAATGCAGTTTTTAAATGAAGGTTTTTATTAAGGGAAACAAAAAATCCAAACCTACCTGGCCCTCTGTGAAAAAAATAATTGCCCCCTAAACCTAATAACTGGTTGGGCCACCCTTAGCAGCAACAACTGCAATCAAGCATTTGTGATAACTGGCAGTGAGTCTTTTACAGCGCTGTGGAGGAATTTTGGCCCACACTTCTTTGCAGAATTGTTGTAATTCAGCCACATTGGAGGGTTTTCAAGTATGAACCGCCTTTTTAAGGTCATGCCACAGCATCTCAATCGGATTCAGGTCAGAACTTTGACTAGGCCACT
>VUQI01049509.1:0-11588 GCA_015106735.1 Paratilapia polleni | reverse complement strand
ACTTTTAAGATTAGTCTTAAAACGTTCCTTTTTGATAAAGCTTATAGTTAGGGCTGGATCAGGTGACCCTGAACCATCCCTTAGTTAAGCTGCAATAGGCCTAGGCTGCTGGGGGCTTCCCATGATACACTGAGCATTTCTTCTTGACTCACCTCTTTTCACATGTGTTTATACACCACTTGCATTTAATTATTAGTTACTATTAAACTCTGGCTCTCTCCCATAGTGTCTTTTGTCCTGTCTCCCTCTGCTCCCTTCTGTTTCCCCTCACCCCCAACCGGTCGCAGGAGATGGCTGCCCCTCCCTGAGCCTGGTTCTGCCGGAGGTTTCTTCCTTCTAAAAGGGAGTTTTTCCTTCCCACTGTCGCCAAGTGCTTGCTCATAGGGGGTTGTCTGACTGCTGAGGTTTTCTCTCTACTATTGTAGGGTCTTTACCCCACAATATAAAGCACCTTTAGGCAACTGTTGTTGTGATTTGGCGCTATATAAATAAAATTGAATTGAATTGAAATTGAATACAGTGCTGACAGTTGATGATGTGGGAAAGTTCAGGTAACCTTTCAGTTTGGTGGAGATGTCCAGTTAAAGGTCTGCATGCAGCTCTTGATCTGACACACTTTTGCTGATTGGTTAGTTTTCAAATGACAGTATGAACAGTCTTCTATTAGATCGGACAGTACACTGCCTCCTGGCCAGCTCCTGCTACCCTGTCAGGGGCGTCACCTTTTTCAGTGGACACAGGAGTATAGAACAAGTTTGCTCAAAGCCTACCAGCATTGTGCCTATCAAGTTTTCAATGTAGCTGCTGTTCAAGACTTATACCACCCAAACTTTCTTATGTTTATACAACTGCATTTACTGCAGTGGTGGCATATTGGTTGTATGCCTCCGCTAGCTAGTCAAATTGCAGTTTAATCCATGTTCTTCTACACTTCTACAATATATGTAGCAACGACCTTAAAGGAATTAGATAACAGATGTTAACTTTTTTTATGTGATATATGGTCATGATCTTCCCTTCTGAGTTATGGTGAAAGAATTCTCCAGAGTTTGAGGTCTGAGGGCCGTTAGGGACATAATTCTCGAAACACTCTCACATACACACTACTAAAACGCTGTCTCACGCCACTGAAGCACTTGTCATGGGCCGTAAAGGCCGTTTTAATTTGGAACTCACACACAGCCGAAGTATCCTTGGGCAAGATACTGAACCCCACATTGCCCCCGATGCATTCATCAGAGTGTGAGTGTGTGTGAATGTTAGTAAGCACTTAAGTGTAGATAAAAGTGCTGACTGGGTGAATGTGGCGCTTTGAGTACACAGAAACTGAGTAGAAAAGCGCTATATAAGTACCAGTCCATTTACCATTTACCAAAGTCACTTAAATCCCCTTTCTTCCCCATTCTGATGCTCAGTTTGAACTTCAGCAGGTCATCTTGACCATGTCAGTGCATAAATGCATTGAGCTGCTGCCATGTGATTGGCTGATTAAGCGTTTGCATTAACAAGCAGTTGAACCTAACAAAGTGTACAGTGAGTATATAGCTTTACATAGCTATTTGCGATAATTTTACTGTTCAAACTCTCACTTGAAGAATATTTAGCAGAGTTCTTATTTTAAACCAAGCTAAAATCGCTTCCTGAAAGTGATCTAACAGTTTTTCTGCCTAAACTTAATAACAGGTATTTGTCTTCTTCAGTGGTAGTGAAACAACACAATTTCTGTCTCATTTTTTAGGTCAAGATAAACTTAAAATGATCTAGCAGTCAGCTGGTAGGAGTTTTTGCAGCTGTGTCCCATAAAGTCACATACATTGAAGATTTGTGTGAAATATTTGGAACCATCCAACTGACTTACTGACTGTCAGAGTGATTACAATATCAGGGCTGTGGTCCAGAATATCTTGTGGGTTTAAAATGTGCCCCCATTTCTGCGATCTATTAATTACGTGCACATATTTTGAGCCTTTTTCTGTTTATTATCTCTGTTTTGTTTTGTTTTCCCGGCAGCTGCCCCATAAGCAGCAAGTGATGACACACTCATAACTCTAAGCGCAAGGCAGTGTCCTACTTTTGCACCTGTGTGTGTGAGCGTGTGTGTGTGTGTGTGCGTGCACATGTTGTGTTTATGCTGGGTCATGAGCTTTGTCAGCAAAAGCCCACACACTACATACCGAAATCCTCACGAGATACCTCAACCTACGAATGAGTGTTTACGTATATTAGAAGTGGGAATCACTGGCAATCTCACAATTTTGTTAGGTTGTATCAGTGGAGAACAGCATCTCGGCTATAAAGTCAGTACTCAGGAAAACCATCATTTTACAAAATAGTGCAGGTCTTTAGAAACACACCTGAGTTAGGGTCTAGAAAATTGCTGCACTGTGTGATGGTTATTCGGCCTTTGTTAGGGCTGGATTTTAGTACTCTACTCTGCAACGACTAGTGTGTTGGTAATGGGTAATGTTAGTAATCACAACTACTTTGTCAACTACAAAATAATTCTTATCTGTGCACACTGTACACTGACCAGGTATTACACTGTGCCCTTGCTGAACCGTTTTCAGTCTGTCAACATAATTTATTTGTCAATCCAAAATTGCTTAAGATAAGACTTTTATGTTTACTGATGTTAAAGACCCCAAAAGATTTTATAAAATGTTAATGATTTAAACAGCTGAGGGCTCTAAGGTAACGAGGCCAACAAGGAAATATCCAAGGACACCAGCTGTTTATATTGATGTGTCTTGTGCACAAAATTATGTGATGAAGTGGGAAAATGGATTATTCATTACTATCATGCATGTTTTTCATTTTGAACCACACACCACTGTCACATCCAACAATTCTATCTGATGCATTTTCCACTTAAAGAGTATCTATTTATGTTATTTGCAGACAATTACACTTCAATTGTAATAACAGAATATGAATAAATGACATTACTAAAATCAGATTTGGTCTTTAAACAGTTTCTCACAGCATCAATGGAAAAAGCTTGTTTTGCTCATTTTTTACAATCCATTTTGTTGTGCATTGCGTATAAAATGCACAAATATGACAAAGTAAATTTCAGTGTCAGAAACAAAATATCAATGTGTTAGAGTGCTGTCAAAGTTAGCTGAACTACTGCACAACCTGCTTTCTTTGTGTCCTACATTCTGTATAATTATGACCTTGTTTGTGGCTCTGCTCTGAGTGTGATGATGTAAGTCAGCAAGGCAGCATCAAGGATATCTGCCCTCCTTATGACAATAAACTACTCATTTCCTGCCCATCTGACTGAGCTGTCCCCACCGTGGACTGAACCATGGAGGCAGCTGGAGGGGAATCTGTGACCAAATGTGACGTTGCTGTAGCATCTTTCTTGTTTGTGTCCTCATTTTTGTCCCTGAACTGCATGCTAAGCAAAACTTGAGTAGAACAAACTTTATGTTAAAGTACATATGAAAAGTCAAACAACATGAGTGGTACTAGGGTTTGGGCTTGTTTCGAATACTTACTTTTATTGTAAAACATCACAGTGTCACAGTCAGAGTCCCCTTGGAGACTCGGGGACTTTAAAGGGGACCTATAATGCTGGTGGATCAGAGTCTGTACAAGTAATCCCTGCGAGACAAAAGCTCAGGCTTCAGGCTGCTCTAAGCACTTGGTTTTATTTATTTTTTTATTCTTGGCTCTGTATGACATCTGAGAGAGCGGATATCTCAGGAACACATCACTGTGAATGGTGAGTACAGAAGTCCCACCCACCTACTGGATTACAAGGGGCAGCCAATCATAAGAAAGTTGGCAACAGGGTGCAATATAAGGGAAAAAAATTATTTTTAAACTGTGAGTTGTGCAAAGCTACTCTAATAGAGTCCAAGAATAAATATATTAGGAAATGATAATAGTTCACCTGTAATAAGCCTGCAGATGTTACAGTCAGGTTGAAGGCAAATCTTTTTCCCATGGCATCTACAGAAAAAAAAAATTATTGAAATATGCTCCTCGTGAGGAGCGAGGTGACCTGACATTTTCTAAAATATGGAAGAGGTTATTTTCTCCATGTACATGAAACTCAAGAACAAAACACCATTTTGTTCAGAAAAAAAAATATATATGGCAAGAGCTGGGTCTCCAGCTATAAATTACAGTAGAGACCAAATAGCAGTGTTCAGTGAAATATCCTGCAGTCTCTAAGCCTGCAAAGGGGAAGCAAAGAGCATGTCCCCCAGGGTCACAATGCCAGTGCCAAATTCTACTCTAACATCCTGAGGCATTTGAGCCAGAACATTTGGTGCAGACAACCTAAGCTGTGGCATGTGCCAACATGTGTCCGCTCACGTTAAAAAGGCCATACTGATACAAACAGCACTTACCACCCACCCTGTCAGGCTAACCACAACTTCTTTCTTTTCCCCTGCTGGGAGCAACTGGGAGCAGGCTGCACTATGGGAAGAAGGCAAGCAGGTGGAGGGTGTCTGGGAATACCTTTGGTTGTGGCATTCACATAAATTTTATTTTGATACGTACCACCTATCTAAACACTGCTGCAAACCTTCATACCAACTGTATTCCCTGATGCCAGGTGTCTCTTTAGCAGGATAATGCCTCCTACTCTGTTATAAAAATTGTTGAGGAATGATTTGAGGAACATGGCAAAGAGTTCAAGGTGTTGCCTCTGCCTTCAAATTATCCAGATATCAAATATCTGTGAGATGTGCTTGAAAAATAACTCTACTCCCCGGGGGACCTACCTTGCAGCTTACAAGATTTAAAGGATCTGCTGCTAAAGTCTTGGCACTCAATGCCACAGGACATGCCAAAAGGTCTTGTGGAGTTCATGTTGTGGTGTCAGAGCTATTTTAGCAGCACAATATCAGGCAGTTTTTTGTTTTTTGATTTTTTTTTTAATGTGGTGTAGATAATTGGTATACATTTTAAGAGCAGGAAGTACGTTAGTGTTTGTTTTGGTTTGGAAACATTTGGTTGCAAAGGAAAGCACAGAATTTATTGTGCTTCATGTTGTGACTGAGGTCTATTTTTAGATAAGTTATACTCCATGTCTCCTTTCCTCATATCTTGCACAAATATTGTCGCACATAAATTATTCTCCATAATTTTCAAAATACCATTATGCAAACCATGCTAACATGTGATTAGGGAAAACTTATACTACGAGCATTAGCATATTGCTATATTAAAAGTTATTGAGGATTCAGATAATCTTGGTAAGAGTGCGTATGTTTCACTTGGAATGGAGGTTGATTTTATTTCCAGTGCAATTTTTTTAATATATATGTACATTTGCAGGGCATCCTGAGTTGCTGATACCTGGTGAATAACACAATTTACTCCTGGGGATTTATTCCTGTATCATTTATGACATTAAAGCATGACATTTACTGCACCATTTTAGATCATGAGTCAAGGATACTATGGCTATAAGAGTATTAAAGTGATGAGTCCTGACCTTAAGATCATCCACATGTCATCATGGATCATACTATAGGTATGAACAGGGTCTTAAATAACATATTACTCATCCCTTCTTCCATCTCCTCACACTGGTAGACCTATATGTATTGTGTGAGAACACATACTGACTTTGAGATGGATTGTAATGTGATTCAAATGACCAGCTACTGAGCTGTATGGTTGTATTTTATCACCTTAAGTGTTTTGTTTTTGTAAACATATCTTAAATTATTACAGCCTTTATACAGTATGGGCCACCACGGGCATCATAAAATGAAAATTCCCTATGAAAATACAACAAACATCCATTTTTGTTATCTGCGAGAGATGACACGTCAAGAGATGATAACCATCACAAACAAAACAGTTGTTTTCATGCTCACATTCAAAGCCCTTTTCCTTCAAGCAACTCACATTTTCTGTATTATGAGAATCTACAATCTAAAAAAAATTGGTAAACCATATATTATAAATGCAAAGGTGGGTGGACTGGGCTAGTTTACTCTTCAGCAGTGACAAATGAGCAGAACATCCCCACTCAGCTTTACATAAAGGCAGAGTTTCCACTATCCGGTGGCTGAGCACTGAGGTGTGTCACAGTGGAAAGATGCCAGACCCTCTGCAGCTGCCACCTCCACTCATAGTATAAACACTACTGCTGAAAATAAAACCACATCTACTCCACAACAGGAGGCTACCGTATGTGACAAAGAGCCGATTAAGTACTACAGCACACGCCACTGTTTAACTCCTATTTTAAAACATTTTTGTGATTCAATTGTAGATTAATAGCTCTTTAAGACTGTGCTAAATATAGAGCAATACATATTAAGAGAGTAGAACAAAAGACATTTCGACAGCAACACATATCCATTACATTAGCTGATGATAGGCAGCAGTATCTATGAGTATTGTTTGCATGTATTTGGTTCTCTTAGGAATCCAGTGTTCATGTACTCTCTGACAAAATACAATGAACACATGACAATCAATAGATAGATGATCAATAGATAACTTGATAACATAAATTTCTCTCTTTTCTATAATCTCTGTATCATCCACTGACCCAAAAACCCAGACATGCACACAGCCAGGTCATTACTGGGTCATAACCCTGAGAGTATCCATTTAGTGGCTCTCATTGTTCTCAGAGGAGCATTCGATTACAGCTAGTTATTTAGATGTCAGACAGCTGGTTGAGATAAGAAGGGTCAAACTGTCATGAGCCTATATGCATCACACCAGTTTCCCAGCCTCTCTGTAACAGTGACAGTCAGTTAATAAGTTTTGATTATTAATTAAAAAAAGATTATTGTAACGGAAAGGTAGGTTGCACTGAAAATGTTGAACAAGGTGTAAAATGGGCACTTGGGTTCTAATACTATGTATCTTCAGACATAATTACTTTTCATGCTATAATTAATAGATTTTTTGTAATTAAACATTTCAGCAGGCCCAGCTCGAGAGTAAAATTACTGTAATTAGTGAGAGTGCACTGCTATTAGTTAAAGAGCAAATTGTGTAACCTGCGAGGCAACAGCATGCCCATCAAATCGAAAACAGCATATTACTCTTACCTCCAAATTACTGTATATTACCTGATAACAACTAATTGGCGCAACTTGTTTCCCAATCACAAATAAATGATTGGTGTACAGGTAACAGATTACATTAATATGCCCTGACCCTAAAGTCTGGCCTTCCTGCCCTTGTATACCAATGCATGCCAGAACCCTCTAACATCAGTGAGCACACTTCGCATCACATCCACACTTTCAACAAAAAAGACTTAAGTTACTCTATTAATCTGCCCACACAGATTTTTACCTCAAAAAGTGTTTTAGATTACCTGCATTAACTGTTGGTCTGCTGGTTGTTGCCCTTCAAGTGTGAATTCGGCTCAGTCTCATTCTGGTGAGACCCATCAGCTATTATCTGATGACATGTGGGTCACCAGCCTATTTTCCTGTTGTAGCCAGCGCATATCCGAACCACGAATTCAGTACGTCAGTCTTTGCTTCCAGTCTGACTCGAATTCAGATACATTTTCAAAAGCAAAAATTGTAAACAGAAGATGTTTTGAGATTAAAGTCAAACTGTTTACCTGCATACAGACAAAAGACTCACTTTAAAAATGGTAATGATATTAGTGGAAGCTGCAACACATGTACTGTTGCATTTTATGTGTGCTGCCATTTCAGCTTTATGTCTTTATTGGACACCATTACCCCATTACTAATCACCAAGCTGGTCACCATGGGAATATGAGCCACATGAGCTGTCTAGAGGGAAATGCTGTGCATGCACAAATGGCAAAGGACCTCATTATAAAGTGCCTGTGAGCAAGGCACTGGGCTCTCAAACTTCTCCGGGACTGCCTCAGCAGTATAGTTTTTGTACTGTCCCGCTGCATGCGTGCGTGTGTGTGTGTGTGTGTAGGTTAACACTTCCTCCCACTACAGCTCAATTCGAATGTGTTCCAATGGTTTGGTGAGGAACAAGAGGAATTAAAATCCTTATTTCCATCTATCTTAGCATGATTTACACTTTACACTGTATTAAGAATTAGGATTAGACCTTTGAATAATATCAGACTCTGAGAATTCCTGACGGCAAATTTTTAAAGCACAACTTTTCTCTAAAAGTTTTGTACCTTATGCTAATGTATGTATGACATAATAGGGTAATAGGGTTGTTCTCCAACTTGCACTGTGTAATAAGTCCATACACCTACACTACCTGCACCACAATTAGCTATTTGTTGCAGGGAGCAGCGTTCCTGACTGCTAGAGAGTCTCCAGATATGGACACTTGATAGTCAAGAGCTGTAACAACAAGAGATAACCGTCATCTCAGTAATAGCATTGCTATGGAAACAGTATGGAGGCGTTATGTGTGTGGGAAAAAGCAGCAATAAAATAACACCAGGCAAGAATAAAGATGCCAGATGGCAACCAGGAAGCATCTGTAGGAATGCAGGATACACAGTGGTTTCCTTGGAGATGAAAGTATACGGTAAGTCTTGTAATGACACAGCATGTTGGAGACACTTTAATCCATCTAAAACAAGTCTTTTAGTGGTGCAACAGCCAAAGGAAAGGTAAGCTTTAAAAGTA
Source organism: Paratilapia polleni (assembly GCA_015106735.1). NCBI lineage: Eukaryota > Metazoa > Chordata > Actinopteri > Cichliformes > Cichlidae > Paratilapia > Paratilapia polleni. The sequence goes on along the minus strand of VUQI01049509.1, from coordinate 3,009 downwards.
ATCACTTTGCAAGACTGACTAAAAAAAGTCAAATCCTGAAAGTCAAATTTTAGTACAAAAAAGTAAAAGTAGACAGCTGTATTCATGCTGGCACTGGAACACTAAAAACCAGCTTGTCCTTAAACTTCATGCCACTTTTTTAACAGATCACATTTCACACACACACACACACACACACACACACACACACACACACACACACACACACACACATTATTACTGCATTTTCAGTTCCTGAAATGCAGCAACTGAGGAAACACAACTTGACATTATCTTGTGCAACAAATTGCAAATGTACTGAAGGATTGCATCTTTAAATCATTTGACTTGCGTTTTGTTTAGTGCAGCATTTTACCATTTGCACACAAAGGTCAAAGTAATGTTGTACTGTACTTTACTACTATGTAATGTAACCCTGAGCACAAAAAGGGCCTCAAATGGGCTGTAAAGCCTTCATAATGTTTAATTCTGGTTATAGTACATTTCTGTTTTCATTATATTATTGTAATATTCTAAAACATTCAGATACATACACATAGCGACGGTAACTAACTAGGTAACTGACTAAAACAGGAAATAATATAGAAATGTTCGCAACCAGTCATTTGCACCCTTTAAATTGTTCCCCGATAACCGAAAGGAGACCTTACTGCAGGGACAGCAGAGGTCATCATATATCCAAAAAGCTCACAAAATGTGGTTGTTCCAAACATAACCAAATATAGAAAAAACACAGGTAGTTAATAATTTTCCACCAAATATCATGCAAATTCAGGCAAAAAACAGCAGCAAAATGACACTGTTTTCTTTCTCCATCTCAGCTCTCAATATGTTCTCATGTGTTGTGTGGATTGACACCCACAGCTAGAGAACAACACCTTATCCAGACCCTGTTAGACTGACTATGATTTGTACTAGGCCCAAGAGGAGCGCCATATCAGGTATCAGAAACCTGTGAATCTCTAACTGACATTAACAGTTGGATTTGGACACAAACTAAATAAGACAGTATTGTCCAGTACGACTCCTGAGGAGTCTGGATTACTCGCAATTATATTGCGCTTTCAGTCCCTACATTAAAGTTGGTGCATGGTGGGGTTGCACTGGAAAAAGACTGGTATGTTTTGGCTGAGCAGGCACATGGTCCGTACACTGCAACAGTAAGGAGCACTGAAATCTCTAAAGAACGTTTAAGGGTAAACCTCGCATGAAGCAGAAAAGGCTGAGTTCATTTGTATGGAAATTATCACATAGCTTACTCACTGCCTTGTGCTGCTCCGGATTTTATGTCTGTGTTTGTGTTTGCATGCCTTCATTTGCATGTGCAATTACGTACATGTGCTCTTACATTAGTGTTTTAGTGTCAGGGGAGCGAGAGAGAGTGAGAGATGGATTGCGTGTGCTGCATTTACGAGCTCGGTGGGCCCATCATTTTGTTAATTAGATTACATCAAAAACACCTGTGTCAGTCCAATGTGAATCACCCTCTGCTTTAATTTCATGCTCTAATTACCTGATTAAAACTGGCAGGGTCAGTTAAAATTGACTTTGTTGCACATATTTAACTAATTTTGTCAAACATGAACACAACACAGGAAATTTGGCTGTATGGGAGGTTTGCAGGTTTGGGTGGTCCTTTCATTTGTTAGCATCTGTGAGCTTAATTTGCAAAGCGGCTACAGCAGTTTTCAGAAGGAGAGCTTCAGATAATGATAACCAGAAACTCACTTGCCCTACTTCAGTAGTCATTAAGGTGTTAAAATGAAACTACTTGAAGATAATGGGGAGGTGAAGGGGTCATATGAAGGAGAGCTTTTACCTCATGCCAAACTACTTGGCTCTTCTGAAAAGTGCTTTATTGTGGCTTTGTTAATCACTAAGATAACACAATGTTTTAAGTGTTTCTCAAAAAGAGGACTGGCTTTTAAAGTTGCTTTACGGTTGAAAAGAAAGTCCAACCCTTCTAAGTTTGGACTTTTATGAAACAAACTATATTCATAAAATAAATTAGATCTGCTGCTCCAAGTTAAATTTTTTAACAGTTTCGTGAGGAATAAGTAACTTTTAATGAGACTTTCTTTACAGACATTAGCTTCAATAATCTCCAGACTTTGTGAAATATTTACATAATTAAAGGGCAGAAAAATAAGTTGTTCCAGATGACAACATTTTTTTTGCCTGCTGAAGAGTCTTAAAAAGTTAATCAAGTTCAGGGACTTTGCAATTAGAAATGGGCCCAAAACATTTGCATATGACACATTCACTGTTCTAAGTCCCCTTTGTATTAACAATTGAAGAACAGTTTAATGTCTGTTGTCTGCAGGGGTTGTTTTTACTTCCTTTCACTTTCAAAACAAACAAAACTAAAACAACTGCATACAGCTGTACATGTTTTGTGTCTGTGTGTCTATAAGCTTATGAGCTGTAGGATCCATGTATGCAAAGGGGATTCCACATTACTGAAATTCTGCACTACGTCTCTCAGTATTTATCATCTGAGCATCAAACAAGATTAACTGACTGTGTGATTATATCATGTTGTATATTGTTACATTGATACATATGATACACAGTAAAAAAAATAAAAATAAATAAAAATAAACTGCCATACTGTATTGAGAACAGGAGTTTATTAAAAAGAAAAAACTGAAATATCACATTTATATAAGTATTCAGACCTTTTACTTAGTACTTAGTTGAAGCACCTTCAGCAGCAATTACAGCCTCGAATCTTTTTGATTATGATGCAACAAGCTCTGCACACTTGGATTGGGGGATTTTCTGCCATTCTTCTTTGCAAATCCTCTCAACTTCAGTCAGGTTGGATGGAGACTGTCGGTGGACAGCCATTTTCAGGTCTCTCCAGAGATGTTCAATAGGGTTTAAGTCAGGGCTCTGGCTGGGCCACTCTAGGACGTTCACAGAGTTGTCCCTAAGTCACTCAAGTATTGTCTTCGATGTGTACTTGGGGTCATTGTCATGTTGGAAGGTGAACCTTCACCCCAGTCT